>VZTA01024778.1:18589-29540 GCA_013398855.1 Mohoua ochrocephala | reverse complement strand
AAAAGAAAAAAAACAAACCAGCTAAGATACTCACGGATGGCTTGTTCTTTTTCTTGTAGAAATCTTTCCAACACAATACGAGCCATCAATGATGGGGCAAAGTCCACCTTAGCCCAACAAAAACAAGAACAGAATTTCAGGAGGTAAATGCATTTAGATGCACACTTGTCATAACTGTAATCTAGTTGTAGATTAAAATGAAAGTGCAAAATAGAAGAGAAACAGGATCTTTTTCCAATTATCCAGCTCAACTATTTGCACCAAATGTGTAGTAGCAATCCACAGTACCAGTGAAAAACCAAACAAAGCAGACAACATATAATCCTGGTTATTATGTTTGTACATTTTGCATCTGAACCACCCTTTGTAAAAGACGACAGTGAAATCCCCTTTGTAAGGTTATCCATCATGGAAAAGAAGTGGTGATCCTTTGCTACGAATACTTGTTCATGTGGTACCCATCAAGTGATACCACATATCCTTAACACCAATATTTCTAGCAGATGTGGTGGGCTTGATCAAAATTACTTTAGCGTTTATATTTACATTTTTAACAAAGCTATTCCTTCAACTTTTTTTATACGTATGAAAAATGTATGACCTTTTTAGTTGCTCCTGAAATTACAATAGCCTTTTAGATACCATTAAAATACTGCTTTAGTGAATCAGAATTTTAACTGTGAGACAGTAAACCTTGCTCGTACATTGTCACAGTGAATTTTTCTTGCCATCTTTTCAAGTTCACTATTAGTACAAAAATTTTATTTTGATTTAGTAACCAGACAAAAAAGGTTGCTCCATTTGTGCATATATATTTTTCCAAATATGTATGTACTTGGATGGCCTTAAATTCCCCAAGTAGAGAGAAATGCTTTCCATGGAGCTGCTTATTTCCAGTAACCCACATCAGAGCTGACACATGAAAAATGGTGAAATTACTGAAGGTAGTCCAGCCTGAATAAGGACTACCTTATTAGTTCAGGTACTTGCATCGCCCTAATTTTCATATTAATCATGTGTCCATCTTTCTTTGAAATAGGGCCATCATGCTTCATGTCAGAATTTAGCATGTAAGTAAAATTCATAGTCCTTCAAATCTCACTTGAAAATATTTGTATGAAGAGAACAGTGACTAATTTTATTGTTTCTAACAAAAATGTGATTTATTTTAGTCTTTTGGTACTGTATATACAATATGAACAGTTGGCAAATAATTTAATTTTAAAAAAGAATTAGAAGAAGTTTTATAAACCCTCAAAAAAACAACCCCAAAAGATAACAATATGGAGCTTTTCCTATTTAACAGAGCTGCTACACACTGTAATACAGCTATGTTATATATTTCTCATCAATTTTTACAGTTTCCACTGATTAAATATATATTGACTCATAAAGTATTACCATTACATCAATTGTCAGCAGATGCAAGAGTATGTCATTTAAATATTAACTATCATATAAAAATGGCAGCTTGATTGTTTGGAAGCAGTAATCTGGTGCTGGTTATTGCCACGTTTCCCTAATGCATTAGGCAGCAGTCACAAAATGCATTGCCTTTCTGATATACCTGCTACTACAAAACCAGAAGCAGATAAGTTCTTTATGCATCTCCCCTTTCTCTTAGATTTAATTTTTATTTATTTCTGAACTGCAGATATCTTTGATCTGAATTGCAAAAAGGCATTAGTGAAATATAAACAAAGATATGCTCACTGGAGTCAGAAATTATATGCATCATCTCTAAATCAATGGGAAAAATATACAAAGAACCAGTAACAGATATATTACTTTGTGCTTGAAATATTTTTATGACAGTTCCCATAGAATACGGGGGCAATATATCATGCATCGAGATGTTTACCTAAATTCTTAATAAGATTGCACTTATTTATGTAAAGTACATTCCATTCTCAGTACTTCAAGACTTGTCTTTTCCAGAGATGCTAAGGAGCTACACATTACCACTAATATGAAATAAATCCTTTATTCTATGCTAACTCTACGATCAGGTTACACAGACACTTCACAGACCATTAAAACCTTCCAGTAATTGATAGGTAATCGCTCATTTGCTGGCTGCAGCAATGTACAGGAGAGAAAAACCATTCTTTTTTACTAATGTAACATGTAGAACTTGCTGCTATTGCTACACTTAATGTTCATAGTGCCATATCATTTTTAATGCAAACACTCATTTTCTGCTTCCTTCTTACATTTTCTATTAAAATGCAACACAAAATAGCATACATTTCATTCTATCCCTCTGAGGATTGCATAAGCAGTTCCAGGGAGTATCAGCTATTGTACTGTTACTATTACAGTAAATAAATATTTTAGAGTTTAAAAAACAGGTATTTCATCAATTTTTTTTCCAGGAAACTCCTTGCCACTCTTTCAAACTTTGTACGTCTTCTTTAAGGCAGTGCTAAGATAGCAGATTTTAATACAAATAACACCTTGTATAACAAGGCGAATTCATATTCTAGTTAATAAACAGCATCAATAAATTTGTCAAGACTTTAATGGCACCCGTACAGAACTTTTCATACACTGAGGAATTTATTCTGCTTAAGTGCTTTATCTTAAGCACTTTTCATTAGCCATCCTCTAATCCCTATGAACAGAAATAAATGGAGTCAGGAAAATGACCTGTTTTAAGCATTCCTATTACTAAAAAGTAGTAATAACTTAGATGGGTTTTGTTATTAAAAACAAGGAATCAAACTGATACAATTCCATTTAATCCATGTGAGAATTTTTAGTAAGTCTACGCATTAAAGACCTACGGTCTGTCTGAAATTTTCAGCAAATACAAATTCAGGGTATCCTACACATTCGCCTTGAAGTTAAGAGACTAATTACGTTAACTGATTTATTAATAAATGTGGCTTTTTGTCTAATTATTTTAAGTACTAACAGACTGGGGAACCATTTTAAATGTCTAATGTGCCTGGAAACCATTTTTTTTAGGTTAATTACATTTCTCACTAAAGTCACTACAGACATGCCCCTCAGGTTTTACACTGGAAGATTAAAGAAAAAAGTAAAGATGATTACCTCATTGGCCAGGTCCAGTAATACTGGGGCAGCTGCATTTTTCATCACCCCATTCAGGTACCTAGACAAGACAAAGCCAGGTAATTTTGCAGTGGCAAGAAAAGGCCAGTTTATACATGTCAGCATCCCTTGTGAATCTTTTTCTTTTGGGGGAAAATTCCCCATTACAGAGTATTTAATGGGCAATCTTTTAAGAAATAAGAATTTTAAGCAATCACTAACTCTCCGGGGTTGTCTCCTATTCTATTCATCTGCAAAATATATCCATCTCAATGAAGTCACTGGTAAAAACCTGAATATATCAAGAAATTAAAAAAAATGTGGCTTAATGACACACAAATAAATGATATCTGTACTACTTAAAGATGCATCACAGACAAATAAATCTCGATTATTCACAGTAAAGATTTTTGGTTCCACACTACCTTCTACTATGAAGGTGCACTGTATATCTTACTCAATTCACTACTAGGCACGAAAACACAAATTCTCAAATTTATTCCAGATTTTATCAGCTGGCAGTAGTTTAAATACTAAAGGCTTACTTTAGTGAAATCAGTCAAACAATTAATATTCTAAAGAGAAAACAAAAGAAGAAATATTTAGGATTCAATAAAGGTTGATAGAAAGTCATTATCCTATCAGGGACAAAGGCTTAATGTTTCTGGTTGAGGGTATTACAGAATGATGTTTCTGACCATCGCTTCACACAATGTCGCCTTCCTCACTTCTGTTACTTTCACTGCTTGATATTTACATTTCGATAAAGTCTGAAACCTGTGTTCAGAAGCTGATAGGAAGGAGCTATGATATTGGAAGCCACTTTGTGCTTTGCAGCCATGTGGAAAAGAACAATAGTTACCAACATTTGAACCTGCTCGTTTATCCTATCTGTATTCGCATAGCACATCATTACTGACATCATTAGAAGGCCACAGCCTTTCCAGTTCTATCATTATCTATCCATAAGAAGACACTCTTCTGCTCATTAGTTACAGACATTAAAATGCTTTATCATTTTACCTTTCTGTGGAATGGGTGGAACACCTTTATAAAACCCCTTCACATAAGATTAGATACAGGGCTTTTTGCTTGCAAGTTATTCTGAGGCTTAATGAATTAAGGAAATGAAAAAAGGGTTTTGCTGTAACCTATTTCAGTTCCACATTAAAAAAACCCCACAAAACAAGATGCCTTGTGTATGTTTAAACATTGAAAATTTATAACAGAAGAAAATGAGCGATCATACACAAAATACCCAACCAGAAAAATGTACTTCAGATTAATGTTCTCAAACACGCATCTAAATGATCGAACGGCAACACTACACTGACAATGAAGTAAATTTCTGCCAGGTATTTCTAACGCTTCTGGCAACTCCATTATGGACTAACAGGTCTCACATGCTGATGACAATACTGTTCTGAAAACTTGCTGATTCTTCTTGTACTTTGTGTTTGCCTAAGTTTCAGACTAGTAAGTCTCAGCCGAGCAGAAGAAACTACTCTAACTCAACTGTTTTACTTGCTCCTAACAGGGATCACTGGAAATGATCTACCTTCAAAACCTGGAAGCTTCTGACCTAAAAAAGCAATGACAGCACAATTATCTGCTTGTATGTCGGCAGAAATAATAAGGAGCATAGCATCCAGACTGGGGTTTACAGCAGTAAAGTGGATGCTACAGAAGAGCAGAGGAGAAGACATGTTTGTCATGTTTATGCCTGAAGTATTTCAAAGTGGCTTCTAACTCAAGTTGTCTGCTTCTGTAGCTTACTAAACATACTACACAGTAAATCTACTAAAACAGGACTGAGATGAGTTTTCTAACTATTGACCAGAACATCTCTGATTTTTAAACATGTGCATTTTATTCAGCCATGTTAATACACTTGCAAAATGACATACCCAGAAATAGCATAAAGAATGATTTTCCCTACCACTACCACACAGCTTCATACATAATGCATTAGTTATGTACTGCTATCATACTTCAGACTACAGAAGAAGACAGGAGACCAAATCCTCCTACCTGATGTGAGACAAACTTAATCATACCTACAACCCTACTGACACCAATAATACTGCTGCTTTGCATAAAGCAAAATTTGGTCCCATGTTTCAGGTTGAAGTTTCAGGCTGGAACTAGTGATTTACACATATTCTAAGAAAAGGGTTACTTACACAGCAGTTACAATTACCACAGGCCACTTCACTGAAACTATGCTAGTGAAAAATAATTAAAAGTAGTACTGCTTATGCATGTTATTAGCACAACAAAATTTTAAGTCAATATTCTTCCTAAACAAGAATCAACCCTAGGAAAAGTGTGATGTGATCGAGTACAAATTTTACAGAACAATACAACTACTAAAAAAACGAAATCAAACACCGAAACTAGTACACTTCACACTAGACATTCTAAGCCAGTGTCTGATATAATCAGGCTGCGGTTAAGTTTTAAATACACGACTCTGGCGGAAGCACGGTTAATTGCTTACAAATGAAGGCTCTTTGTTTATTTTCTTGATTCCTACAGATTAGTATTAAGCACGAATATCAGACATCTATAATCACAAGTATGAATTCACTTGCCATGCATGCTCTTCAGATATGTCAGTCTACAAAGTAATATTTTAATTGCATATCTTTACCTGTTAGCAGTATGCCCCAATTATGTCATTGGAACATTTTTAGTAAAGCCTATAGAACTAACAGAAAAACTATAAGGTGTAGCAAACACAGTTTATTAGCTTAAGATGCAAACAATTGTAAAATGACATAAAGGTTTTTCATCCTCCCTTAAAAACTATTTCTGACACTTCTGTTGATAAAACGGGAGTGATCTAAAAATTAGTGCTTTAACTGGCAATACATGAATATGTAACTTTTTGTAATGTAACACAAATGTTGTTTTAAACAAGCAACTGTAACAGAACAAGCTCTCTTGCTGTAAGGAAGTTGTCATCAAAATTAGTCTTGACACAGAAATCCTAAAAATTACAAACTATAGGCAATACATAATAAATGCTACTACATACACTGAAAAAATATTTGCCTATCCTGACTTAGAGCCAGAGAAGTAAACTCATTCTTAATCAGAACGACCAAATCCTGAAAAAATTCTGTATTTCCAGTGAAAAACATTTTTAGGTGAACCATTCTGTATTCCCAAATTCTGAATTTATTTTTATAGAAAATTAGCTTCATAAGCTAATTTACTCACAACTGCCATAAAAACCAGTAGCTATGATGAGAATCTTAACTGGGGTGGGGAGGTCATACCTTTGGTAGTAAGTTTCAATAGCTTCAGCAGTGTGATGCTTGGCATGTGTTCTTTTGATTTGTTTCTAGAAAAATGAGAAAACAAAGAGTTTTACAAATGTGTCATAGATCAAAACACAGAAATCATGACGACACAAATACACAATCCCGGGCTACACTTTGATAGATGTGAACCCTGTTTTTAGATTCCGTACAGAAATGACATTCAATCTACCTATTGAATTGAACGTCTTCAGACTGTACTGCAATGTACCATATGTAAAAGCCAGTAAGGTCACAATAATTGAATCTAAATAAGTTTACTGAAGGCTGCTGAGGGCAAAGAAAAACTTGTTCTCTCTTTCAACCTTTGTATTAATTTTCCCTCAATTCAATTCCATCTAAGTCTGGTGCACTCTAGTTTTACAATTCAATTGGCATTTTTAACCAGGAAGAACATTGCTTAAAAACAACTTATTTGAAAAACTACAAAAAGTAATTCCATAGAGACTTGCCACTTGACTGACACCTGTCATCTCATGATAAATGACTCCATTTTCTGCCTCTCTTGCCTTCTGCCACTCCGGCAATGGTCATTTATCATCATCTCTGTCAGCAATGGAAAGCAGCACTGACAGTGCAAGTCAGCAAACATTTAGCACATGGAACCACGCAACACAGGGAAATTATTATTGTCAGAATAATAATGGTTTAGCATAATTTATTACAGGTCCACCAAATAAGCAAAGGCTAGATGTTATTAGACAGATGGATGGGTAGGCTTGGCAGCCATCCACTGAGACTCAGGCGGTGCTTGATGTGGAAAAAGGAACATCCTCCAAACCAATCAGAAAGCTGGCAGTTCAATTACAAAGAAATAAAGGGACATTCATCATTCAATTAGGCACCTGTCAACCCTCACAAAGGAGAAAACTTCTAACCTGGTACTCCTGGGAGAAGATGCTCAGCAGAGTGGACTGCGATTGACTGGAACAAATAAAAGAAGGACAAAGTTAATTACTGGAGTGCACTGCAAAGAAACAAAAGAGAAGGGAGCTTCAAAGGTAGGCCTGCTGCCCTGTAATCCAACAGAACATGAAAACAAGTGTGGAAAAGTTGTTCCAGATGAACACCTCAGACAAAGGCTTCCTGCTGCTAGGTCAAGGAGAGAGCGTACGAGGGAGGGGATGAAAATATATCAAGAATTTCAAATCAAACTAGCATATCGTTTGGGTGATTCAACTTCAGAACCCAAAAGTCCTACCAGGAGCAGGTAGTGGAGCTAAAAGGTAACAGGGAAAAAAAGGAAATGAAAGCAAGATTTCCATTAATAACTGACAGAGTTAAATTCCATCAGCATTTGGGAACATGCCGCTTGTTCATTGGCAACATATTGAAATTCAGTTTGTTAGCAGCAAGGGAACTTCTTCAGTAGCTGTCTCATATTCAGGTTAAAAACTTCCCCCTCTGTCAGAAGTAGCATATGGGACCAGTGGAACATTCCCACTGAAACTGATGTGCTTTGAAAATGGAAACTTTCACAGCAGGAAGCCAAGATTCCCCGGAGTCGGTCATTTCCAAAAGCTGCCATAAGCTTCATTCATCTAAGGCTCCACTCTATGTCAAACACCTGGCAATGAAGCAACCTGGAAAGCATTCTTCCCAAGTGGGAATTTTTCTCTCTGAATTGTTAACATTTAGAAACGAGACAAGATTTTTTTTCCCCTGAAAGGCAATCAATACCACACCGCTACTGTTTTCAATTGTCCTCTGTGGATATATCTACCTCATCACATCCTGAATACTATTAATTACTCCTGATATATTTTTCTACTACATGCAACTTGAACAAATTATAGTCTCAATAAATCGAGTTTTATGGTACAGCAAAGCATTATGAATAATTAACATTTTTTCCTTTCATGAACTTACCTACTAAGGCACAGCATAGGTAGTTCAAAGATTCTACAATGTCTAAAGTCTCACTCTTCTGTCAGATTTCTTGTATGTGAATTTAACACCTGTATCATAATTACATTAAAAGTACGTGTTCTCTCCAAACATAAATGACCCTTCTCCTTCCAAGTGCCACACTTCAAAAATACTAATTTGAGACCGAGGAGTCCTACTCCCACTTTTAAAAGGGAACACTGAGGCACAACTAAATGGCTGGATCAGATTTAAACAGACAGTGTATATATGCAGCATGATATAAAGTTACCTCTAAATCAAGCAGTTACAGAATCAGGAACAAAGTGACTAGATTAATGCAGTGCTACATAAAGAGCTTACAAGTATGTCTTATGCATAGCTGCGCTTCCAGCATTTTTGCCATAACTCTGTATTTTGGTCTTGTCTGCCCAGCGCAACATCTGCGTGACAGCAGTAAGCTGAGCCTTGATCTTTGGTATTTTACACATGGGACTGTTCACCCTGAGTACTCACCGAGATGGAATATTAAAACTGTAGAAAAACGATAGCAACAGAAACGGACTAATATACAGATTTATTAAATTAATGGATTACAGAAAAAATAAGTACAATATAGTAAAGAATTTAAATGCTTTTATTTAAATCAAATACATAGTATTTAAATAATAAATATTTATTTAAATATACACGTGACACAGAGGCCAGGAGTTACACACCACAATGCCTCTCCAAAAGGTGCACAATCCAATTATGACAACCTGCAAAAGTAATCACTAGAAGGTGAACAAAGGAAAGAAATTAAGATTACATACTTACACAGGCTATACACATACAGAAAGCTAAGATATTTCAAGTTGATTTAAAAAAACCCCAAACCTGCAGGCTATAAATAAGTTGGATACATACGGCCCCCTAATGGCTCACCACATAACTATTATTACCTTGTAGATTTACATGGCCATAATTGTAGAATTGAATTTAGAGATAGATGTGAGAAAAAACCCAAAACAGAACAGGACAGCATTTGACTAGATTTCTGGTTTGAGTTCTCCTCCACTGACACAGCAATTTTTGTGGTTTTAGGCTATTCTTGGTATGATAACTGTACTTAGTCTACCATCATCCTGTTATACACTGACATATCAAAAAAAACCTAAGACCATGATCCCTCCCTCCCTTTACACTTCATCTTTAATGGCAGATTTGGAAATGCCGGATTAATGGTTGGCGTCGATGACCTTCAAGGTCTTTTCAAAACTAAACGTTTCTCTTATTCTTCTTATTCTTGTCCATTTTATTTGTCCCCTTGGTATCCCTGGATTTTGACCTTCTACTGCAATTTAGTTCAACGCTCTTCTCCTATGCTTCCAACTGTTCAGATAATTTAGGACTTAGCACAAATACTAAAAAAATTCATTCCAATAACAGTGCAAGTTGAATATATACTGGATTGCAGTACAGAACTTTACCACTGGGGCAAAGAGAATTATTTCAGTAACACCATTCAAAGAATTTCAAGCCTTACTACCAGATGATCTTTCTCCTTCTCCGGGAGAAGTGGATTTATATCTTCACATGGCTGCTTCCATGTTTCTTTTGGTTAACACAGTTCCTGTCTTAAACATTAAAACCACTCATCTGCCACTCAGTGATTCCTTGCTACAGTTCCATTGACCACTTCCTGGCAAAATGAAATAGCTCCTCAAAATACAGCTGGAGCCATCTATTGCAAGATCCCATTGAGTGAAAACTGAAACATCACGGTTTCAGAAAGCACTGAAAAAGACTACAGTACTATGGACTTGGAGAGGGGAGAGAAGTCATGAACATGAATTTGAATAGCAAGACAGCACGATCACAACTGCTGATACTGACAGCAGGAATACTACCATAGAAGTTACCATTACTTCTACAGGAACAGCTAAATTCCCAGGGCCCCATCCATCCTCCGATACTTCTATACAAGATTTCAAAGCAACAAATGAGCAGGCAAATGAATATCGCTGAGTTATCCAGGAAAACAAACGTAACACCGAAAGTGTTTTTTATTCAAAATAACATTTGAGGACTGTGTTATTGCCTTTCATAGAATAAACAATACAGTAAGCCTCATGGCTTACTTGAAGGCCAGGAATATAGACATGTTTGTGACAAGCAGACTCTTCTGTTGAGAAACAACTGTAGAGCCAAAGTACATAATTGCTGATTTTCCAAGACAAACAAAAAAATCCAAAAGTCATAATTCTGAGTACTATCTCATTTTAAAAATTAATAAATTAACTTGTTACCGCTCTTGCAGAACTAAATATATTTTCCAGGAAAAGAAGCAAACTTTTCTCTTAAGTTCTGTAGTGACAACTTTCATGGAAACATTTTCTTCTGCAATTCCAGATGGTAATGAATCTAACTCCCAGAGGTCTGTTCAAAGCATCCAGCCTCACTCTTCAGATATCCTCTTTTTCTTGTATGCTGACATCCACAATGATGTCAATTTACCTTTTGTTATTCTGTGTTGATGTTAGCGGCATACTTCCATCTGAATGCCTGATGTACTTTGTGCTCTTGTCAATACATAAGTGGATCTGAGCAGAAAACTGTGAAATCTAAAGTCGGCTAAAAATACCCATTTTTTAAAGATAAAATTACTTTTATTTAAAAAATCAAGTGTAATTTCTAGGTTCCAAGTGATAAAAAGATAT
>VZTA01024778.1:0-18578 GCA_013398855.1 Mohoua ochrocephala | reverse complement strand
CCATAAAAAAAAAAAAAAAGTGTTACAGTTATCAAAGTTATCTCTAATATACAAATCCAACATTTAGAACAGGATGCCCAAGTCAGTCCAGAACAAGGGATAAGAGAAATTATCTCTATGAACTTACAGATCAGTCAAGCTAGAAAGAAAACTGCAAGTTTGGCACCAGAAAAAGAATATGCTCTTTGGTCGCTTACTATGTGAGAATAAAATTTAGACCATTCTCTTCTAATGAATCCCAGAATTTGGTAGACAAGGAATGCTATAATCCCTGGAGAGTGTTTCAGAAATGTTCTGGTTTGCAATGAGTATTCATATATAAAGTATTAACAGATAAGTTACTACTTCATATAAGCAGTTCAGTAGATAGAGTAGATACTAAACTCTGGCTAAGAAGTGGCTGGTAATGATGAAAGCAATTTACTTGTACCAGATCATCACCTCAACAAAGCAGAGTTGCAGATGTAACCAAGATTTGGAGTGCTGTCCAGCTTAATATTTGCTACTTACTTCAGCCTCACTTGGAGAAAATCCAAACATAACAAATGTCATGCAACTATTATATTATCAGCCCTTGCAAATAATGAATTCTTTACAGGTAAAATAAAACTTATAGTTTTTCACTTTATTTTCTGAGATTACTGAAAATATGAAGTTGTAGGTGCAAACCAAGTTTCCACTTGTTTCATGTTCCCAAACGAGTTTCCTTTCCCTCACTTTTAACTCCACACTTGTTGTCTAAAGTAGAAAGAGTAAAAAATCAGTTTTACATTTAATGTATTCATGGAACAGAGGAAGAGTATATAGAGAGATTTGTAAAAAAAAATTTAAAAAATAAATCAAGAGTAAATATGAACTGCAGTATTTAATCCAGAAGTACTCACACAAGTGGAGACAAGCAGGGGGAAAGCATAGTCCATAAGACAAATATGCTATATTTAAACAGAATAGCTTCAATGCTTCCTTTTCACAAAATGGAATATTCCACCTTGTTAAAATGATAAATATATTGTTAAAAAACCGAGTGTAGCGGCAGGAGCTGTGTTTCCAAAATTCAGAAGCTGTCACGTGTGAAATCCCAAAGCTGCAGTGTCAAACTTTCTCCCTGAAGAACATACACTGCCACTTAGCTATAGCAGGAATTCAAGTAGGGGGGAAGGTTGTTTCTTATCCTTCCACAGTCTCTAGTGAGTATGCAGTGCTACTTATACCTTTCATGGTATGTTCTCAAGTAGATAGCAAGAGTCTCTCATTTTTTTAATTGGAAAAGAACTTCCCCTTTCCATGTATAGTAAGTTTAAAAATACTTTTACTGATACAATACTGAGCTTTAAAATAAAAGTAATAGGGCTAGAACAGTGTGGTGCTGCCATGCTGGATTTAGAATCTAAGTGAGGAAAGAAAGATATAAATCCAACAAATTTAAAAGACTGGTGGTGAAAAGGGAATTCTCCTCACATCTATCCTGAAGTTTCAGAGCATGTGTCTAAAACATATTTTTCCTGTTACATTATTAAAGATGTGAAAGAAATCCAAACAGCCAAATTCTCATCTTCCGTACTGCAAATGATTTGGAACAGGGACTCCTAAAGGAAGCAATGTTTATACTGCTTATCACATGCTAACCAGTCCACTCTCACTTGTAAAAACTCTGTCAGTAATGGATTTCAAATAGATCTAGTAGCATTGCTTCAAATGCATAACATGCACGGATACATAAAGCCTCCATGGCTTCCCAGAACTGCAGGATGGAGGCAGCAAGCACCACGGTGACACCTGTAAACGACCCAATGCCAGTCTGATAGTCAACTTGCCACCTGAGAGGAGGTGACAAGTAGTGGATTCTCAGAATTTATTCCACATGTCAGGATTGTCCATGCAACAAAAAGGCTTCTTAGCAGTCTGAATGATTCCACAAGAGAATCCAGGAAGGCTCAGGAATACCAAAGGCCTACCCAAAGCTTGGGAACTATTAGGTTATATGCATCCAAGCACTGAAGAACATGGAACAAGGGAGGCACATTGACCTCCAGAACAGTTACAGCTTTAACCTTTTTTCACAGTAGCCTCTAGTACTACAATCTCATAGTTTGGTATGCTTGTGGTCACTTATCTGAATGAAAATTCTCAAAAAGCAGAGTATTGTCTCTGTATACATTTGTACTTTTATCATTCACAAATCTAAAATTGATTTATCAGAAATCAGTGAATTATCAATTTAAGCTAAATCAATATACTTGTCTATATACATGCACGTGTGTGAATATATATGTTTCAATCAATAAGCGAGTTTGAATTAGAGTTGCTAAGTAACAGAGAAGTACCTAAGTCTTTAGTTGCAACATGCTAACTTCTATAAAGTGGCCATCTTCCAATTTTCCAGCTTTCCAGCTACACCAGTTCAAGTCTGGAATACAAAACCAGTTTTATTACTTCTGTGTAAGAAGCCTTCCATACAATGAAGCATTATCAGTAGCTACGACTTTGGGAACTACAAAGTCAATACAGTGCTGTAGAGGAAACACTCCCATTACAAATTTATTATTATTATTATTATTATTAATAACATTAATATTACTATGCAGTGTGTGTGTAGCTATATGCATATATGACAAGAAGTATGTGATCATATGATCACTTCAAACTTAGTACGATTACATTTAAAATCAAGATGAAATTCAAGCTCATCTGAAGAACAACAGCATTAATCCATTTTAAAATTCTCTGATATCCAGTTCAGTAAGCTGTACAACAGCTCAACTCAAAAGATTTAAATACAGATCCCTAAAAATTGCCTTTACCTCAAAGTCAATTTCATACCTTTCACAGGATCAAAAATAAAACCCAAAAGTAAAGATTCTGAGGAGAAAGATATCCTGCACTGCAGGCTTATACTATTCGATGATAATAAAAAGGTTAAATTCAGGCATGTGCATACAAGTTTGCTGCCTATAGCCAGGGTTATGAGTATAACTGTATGACAAAGCTCAGCGAAGGCTACTTGAGAAGAGTCATCACTTCTATGACCTTGACACTGGTTGGTCCCACAACTTCTACACAATTTAGTGATGTGCGAGAACAGATGATGGTGCAATACATAGAAATGGCAGCATTTAAAATTCATAGTAGCGTAAGGCCATTACTTTTCCCACTGGGCCACTTGAACTTTAATAATGTCTGACCTAGTTGGCCAATAAGTTCTAGCAGCAGACAGAGGAAAATTGCCAGTATTAGATACTGTTTGATTTTTCATTTAGGAAGACTTAGAAGTTCCTTTAAGAAGAGAGCACCAATTCTTCCTGTAGACACCTAATTTTTTGGTGTCTCTTGTGACAACCAATATATTTTAAAACAACTGCAGACTTTGAACAATCTGTATCAGATGTGAAAAAAATAAATTGCAGAGGTAAGTACAAATAACCAATACAGGCAATGATCCCAAAATAATGCTAGCTCTTCGCAGAGATAAATTACACCTTCGTTCACCCACACCACAAAAATCTAACTTCCAACAGCAATAATACAAGTATAACTCAAAATATACCACATTCAAATGGTTACAAAGTATTTACGATCAGTCTCTCGACCTGAAAAGAGAAGAACAAAAATGCTATTTTTCCATTCACTTATATATGGTTATGATGAGATGAACAACATCATGCTTTAACAGTGGATAAATACACAATATGTCAAAAAAACCACAGGAGTAGAAGAGTAGCAGTTCCATATGAAAAGAAACTACTTCTTCAGTCTTATAATCTTAGTAAGCAAGTAGTGAAATAGACAGTAATTTGCCCAAGATATCGTTCTGATATAATTTCCTTCTGGAATTAAACAGTGCTCGTTGCACGAATGTTTGAAACCTGTTCCAATGCCAAACCCACAGAGAGACCTCTATAAGTAAATACTATTTCACTAATGTTTGAAGTCTCTTTCATTAAAATTTAAAACTATTTTGTAAGGTCAAATTTTCAGACTGAAAAATATTTTCAGATGTAATACAGAACAAAATATATTCACAATAACGGCTTAAGAAATACACTGTCAGTGCTAAAACATGAAATTAAAATTCCCAAATATTCTGACATCAGGCTTCAATGACTATCAAACATCCTCACCTTACAGACAGCAGAACTTGTCTGGTACCCCTTAAGAACCTAGTCAGGCAGTCCTGTGACAAAAGAAACTGACAGGAGTCACACAGGGTTTATCTCCAGCATACACCTTGATAATCTCAGTACTTGTCCACCACATCTCCATTTCCGGGTATTCTCAAGAATTCTGCTTTTAACTCTACCATTAAATTTTTAGAGAAAATTAGATAAAAAACCCTCAACGCTCGAGACTAGCAAAAGTAGATGATTTGCTATGTCCTTGACTTCAACTACTCCAAGTGAGATAGCAAGAAGAAAAGTTTCTTAATATCCAGGAAAGTATCAGCAAACATCCCAAAGCAGAGGCACACAGCGGAATACCAGAGACAGAGGAATAAAAGGCAAAACATCTGTGAACGCCTCATTTGCACTCGACTGTACATCATCCACACTTTATTTCAATTTACTTCAGTTAAAACGGTACCAAAAACATGTTTGCAAGTTTGACATCTTTATCTTAGTAGCACAGTCTAAATGCTGAACCATTAGCCAAAAATACACTAAAGTAGTTCCTTTGCTGATGTTGGTTGTGCAAAGAAGGATGTTCCTAGGGTGCAACAGCAATGGACCTCAACAAGCAGTTAACGCAAAGAAGATACAATTTAAACCAGAGGTTTATCCTTTTCCTCTCTTATCTGCCCTACTGATAGGGCCAAGGTCCACATGTTGAAAATATACTCAGTAGGCTATTACTGGAAAGCAATATTTGAAATATTTATTTTGTGTTCATCCCCTCATTTTGTTTGGATTAGTCTATTGTGCTACTTCCTCATGCCCAGAAAAAGAAACAGGTCAAGCGAAGTCAAGGTAAGTTTTTCAGACTCCAATCTCAAATTTACTTACTGTGGAGAAAGGGGAAAATAATTCTACTTTATAGCTTTTTTTTTCAACAAAACCATATTGTCCTGTACAAGCTAGATGTTCAAGTTTAGAAAACTATTTTTTATGAATGAATGGCAATTCAGAGCTAATTAGACTGTTCATTTTGTATTAAAAAATTAGTCTATATGTAAAAAGCATATCTGTGCCAAACTAAATAAATCCCTAAACACCCTTAAACAATTTGCTCCTAAAAATATATAATCAAATTTAGAAAACTATAAACTACATTTAAAATTTATTATTTACAAGCAATTAATTACAAAGACAGCCAGGTGGCTTTCATTACCTAAATTACTGTTAATGACACTTGCCTCATGCTGCTACTGTATTTAGCATTTGCATGCATCACATGTCAAGCACACACACTGTTGCATAGCTTTCTCCAGGGTAAAAACTGAACACCTTAAGTCAAAAAGCTTCCAGTTATCCAATCAAAACTGTTAATTCCTTAAAAAAGTCAGGACCTTATTTATGTTTCCCATTCGGGATATAATTTAAAATATGTTCAGGATATAATTTCAAGAATCAAACACAGATGATACAGAAGTGATAGTTTTTAGTAAATTCCCACTTTGGTTATGATACAGATTTAAGGCAAGAGATGAATCCATTTCTAGCTAGTCCCCTTGAGATTTTAGAGCCCTAGACAGTTTTTGTAATTTTAAAAAATTACAATTTTTAAGCTATTTGTAATTATTGAACAAAAGAGAAAAAAAGAGAGTAATGCTTGTCTACCTACCCAACAGTGCAGTATTTTGTCTTGTATATCTAAGTTATTGTACCATGCATGCAGATATTTACAAAGCCTACTTTCAGCCCCAGGGATATACCTTATTGTGCCATAGAGGGAATAAAGTCATTTAATGCCACTACTTACTTCCCCTTGGAAAGACTGCAGAAATGCACAAGAAGGTAATCCAGCTATTTTTTTTTACTAGTGTTCTTCCAGCACTCTTTTTTTAAAAAGCCATCTACCTAAAACTGGCAGGCAATATGAAGCGAACATCTGACAAGAGCTGATCACAACATTACATTAGTGTATCCTAAAACTTCTCTAACCCTTTCCACTCCTATCAATAGGCTTTTCCTTTCCCTTCCTCCCCTCTCCAGAGGATTTATTTTTCTGGTGTTCCTTATATTGCTCTGAAAATACATACAATGACTATAAGCTTTGCTTCCTGCAGTGCCAGTGCAGGAAACGCTGGCTTTCCAGAAGAACTCTTACTCCATACTCTAATGGAACAGAATCATCTCTGATATAAACAGTCAGTAAGACTGACTATACAGCATCACCTTCACTAAGCACCAAAATTTCACTGGTTTTGGTAGAATGAGCCTAGAGGCTTTGATAAATAAATGTGGAAGCCAAGGAAGAAGGAAAAATAATTCAACAAACATTACTTCTATGTTAAAATAAACTGAAGATGACCTCAGCATGCATCAAGTAGTATGGCATGACTCACTGACACTTCTTAAATTTTTGTGACTTATCAAAAACATAATAAAAATATACATTACCGTCTTTATATTAAGTCCGTAAGGACTAAAATGAAAAAAAAAAAATCAATGAGAAGGGTGTTAAATAAACTTCACTGGAATTCATTGAAATTTGACTGCTAATATCCCTCAGGCAGCTTTCAAAAATGCCTCACACAAAACATCCAACCCCATCCTCTCATATTTTAAAGTTTTAATATATTACAGTAAAGCAGCAAAGGCCAATAGAGCCTTCTTCTCTTTCAGATTAATTTTAATTTGTTCTTCATATTTAAATATCAGGTCTTTATGTTACCTAATTTCTAAGAGTGGCAAATTAACGGAATTAGGACTTTCAAAAATAGTGAAAATTGAGAAAGAGAACAAAATATTCTCAACCAGAATGTTTACATGTCTGCACGTTAGTGAGTAACTAACAACTTACATATATACGTTATACATGACATATCTCAAAAGAGAGTGTATATTCTTATAAAAGAGTCATCTCCACTTTTAAGCAAAGGGCATCAATACCAGGATGTTGAGATCAAGTTTGTAGATTTTAGAGACCAAAAGACTTCGAGTGAAGAATGGAGCTAAGTCATACATTAGTCCTTTGGGGTGGATATCCTTTGTTTTCAAACTTATCCTCTTAAGAATAATTAAAAGATCTCTCTATCAACTTTTATTTAGAAGTAATTTCTCCTTCCCCATGACAGTAAAGTTTTAAGGCCAAAAATGGAAAAAATGGCATGAATGTAATTTTTATGACAGCAGATATGCAAATATTTTTGTCTCTCTGTACCCCCGAAGTATTTTGTTAATGCGCCTCTTTCCACTAAACCAACTGCAAAGAAATATTTAAAGTTATGTCTGCTCATATGTAATCTGTTACCTGGATTAAAAAAAAAAAAAAAAAAGCAGAAGGCCTCTCTATCCACCTAATCACCATATCAATGACACATGCCACAACAGAGAAGCACTAGTTTATTTGATTGATCATGGTAGATAAACTCCAAATAACAGAGAAATTAACAAATGCTTGACATTTGCTCAACATCCATTATTCTGACACTGCTTTCAGGATTTCAAAGCCTGGGAGTATGCTTAATCAACATTCATATTCCCTAGTGAGCTACAGGCACCATATTGCGCCCCGCCTTAGTACTGATGAAAACTGCATATTGGCCATTTCCAAAATGTTCTGGGACTCCACACAGGGCCCCTTCTCTCCCTTGTTCCTGTTCTGCAGTTTTCTTTTAAACACTTCCAAGACAAAAGCATCTGCCAGTTTTTCTCTCTGGGGATGTATGCAAAATGAACTTAACAGTTTTAAGGCAAGAGAACCCTCACATCTAAATTCATTCATAGGACAGAAAAGGGCCTAAGAGGCCTCTCTAGGGACAAAACCCTGCTGAAATTTTCCCCGACAACAGTGGGAGCTTTATAAAATCTAAGTCCAGACAATTTCCAATTCAAATGCCCAGCATAGCATGACCTTTGTCAGATCTATGAGCCCTAGATGCACCCACTATTTTTTTATTCTAACCAGCACAGACATTAGACAGGGCACTACTGCTAAGCAGGAGGTTGACTATTTGCATGCTCTTCTATTGTGAAAATGTAACAGTGACAGCACTGTGTCGAATTCTTTTCCCCCTAGAACTTTAACTCCATAGGAGAGGCATAGCTGACAGATGACTCTCCCAACATCTGTGTTATGTACACTGCACAGCTGAGGAACCTTGGATCACTGTCACGGCTTCTCAGAGATGACCTACACCTTTCTTATATCTACACATGATCAAAAAAATAAAATAAAAATTTGAAAATGCTTTTTCTTAAATGAAAAGTAAATATGGCAAGAAAGATTAACATAATTTAGTCATTAAGCTGTTCACATAGCAGCTCACCATATGTTGTATAAATGTCCTATACAAAATAATTTATCAGACCTGACACGTTGCACATCATATTGTATTATTTAATATGCTTACTAAAATTTCATGGATCAAGCGCCACTTCTGAAAGCATACAGAAAGCCCTACAAAACATTTCTTCATCTTCCATGATTTATTTTGATTGCCTTTTACAGCTACATGATAAAGTAGAACTTGCAAAATTACGAGGTTACGGTTTACACAGCTATTGCTTCATATACTATAATATAACAAATGGCTCCACGTCTATATACCATTTTACTTTCATTTAATATTCAGAAGCACATTAAACTAAGCACGCTGCTTTCCACTGCATATTTTAATAATTTCAAGTGGTTATTTCAGTAAACATCCTGATCCACTAATGCAAAGTTCCACTGAGAGATAGCCTTGAAAAAGAAACTAAAGAGCTAAGAATTACACAATAAACTAACACAAACAAGTAACGTGATACATGCTGACCTCCCCAAATCTGTCTGCATAAAAATATATTCATTTCTGCACAGTAGCTGAAACATTTGAATATTATCTTTAAATTACTGTGATTTAAAATGTTAGAATGACAGGCATCTATTGCAGATAAATGGACAAAATTCTCCATCCAGAAACCTTGAAACCACAAAAAATAACAACGTGTAAGAATGATCGTCTGTCACTGTCGAGGTCTGTGTCTAAATAGTAAATTAAAACAAAAAGTGTAAGCAGGAAGCTTGTGAATAATAGTTGTTGGGCAACCAATGGAATTTGCTTGGAAAGAAATGCTCAGCACTTAGATGGCACACCAAGCAGACAGATATGGCTAGGAAAATATTTAGACTGAAACGATGCATTTATTCCATAAAGGACCATTTTCCTTTCTTTCTCAGACCACTGATGTCAAAGGAACACAATACAAATGAGATAAAAAATGTAGCCCAACTTACTCTTTTTGGTCAACAATTATATTCTCCTGTTCCTTCCTAACAACAGGATAAAGGAAAACATACTCCTGTGTTAGACAACTCATTGCAATGAGGTCATTGAACTCTATTTGGACCGGCACTTGCTTGGCTTATTGGAGTACCTGCCAACTGGTCAAAGCAAATCTCCCTTTTTAAGCTCTAAAAGAACCAGAGATCTAGCTTTCAAGTTATTTTCTTCTTTTTGTATTTTGTGTACCCCAAGAAAATGCACTTGTCTAGGAGGACATATTGCTCAGCTGTGTTGAAAACTGAAGGAGAGCTGCATTTACAACATGCATTTTATACTAATGCCGTAAACGGCTTATGTTCAATAGCCATTTCATATATAGGAACACACACTCACTCTCTGCCGATTAGTTACTGTACTCTCCACAAGTTGTAGTCTCCAAACGAGCATCTGCATTCCACAGAAGAGATGCAAGAAAGGACTGGATGTTACTGGTATTAATAGAGAACTGGTAAGAAGTTCTGCCATCTCCTAGCCAACCACAAATAGAAACAGAGATACATTATGTCTTTATTGTTGTCTGTGTCCTCAATTAACAACGGGGAAGTCCAAAAGACCCTTTCTAGAAATTCAGTCACAGGAGTGAGCATAACCTCCATTTTGGTCACAGTTTTTATGTTGCCTTTGAAACGGTTTCAGACAGGCTGCATTGCATAAGAGAATACCTTTGCTATCACACGGGTCTTGTTCGAAGGAATATTTGATAACATTTTGCTTTCGGCGAAAGAAGAAGGCGTGCTATCTTAGGACATTTTTATTCAGTGTTGAAGTTTCTGGAGGTATATGGGAATCTAGGCCATCAAATGCTTCCAAGACTTTGAAGGCCTACATACAGATATGCAAATAGAGGACAATCACCCAAACAATAAAGTCTTCTTCAGCACTACATCCCGACCTGAAGCCTTTTTCCAGGTTTGGATAGATGGCAACACTTGTTAACATTCTATTCAGATGAAAAGGATAAAGCAAGATACAGAAGTTCAAGAACTCTCCACCACAAAGCAGTGAGACTGTCACTATCAATCAGGCTACTGGATATTCTGGTCTGTGCAATGGAAGGGATAATATCTCCTACACATATCACTATCATTACTCAAAATGTTATGGACATAAGAATTTTAAAAAAAGGTTGTACAAAAATAAAACATAAGATAGGTAAAAATGCTTTAGCCGCGTACAAAACAGAAGTTTTTATCCTAAGATGTTTACAAACCACAATGTTTTTCCCATGACAGGTGCAGGTTCCTGTCTGGCAAATTTAAGTTTGTTGACAAGAAGTTCATTTACTTTGAATTCTTCATTTGAAGTCCATGGACAACAAGGACTCCTGAGATACAGGCTGAAAACTAATGACAGAGCATGCCTATGGGAGTTTGAAATCTACTTGTATGGCACCAATTAGTCAACCAAAAACAATAACAAGGCTTTTAACCATCACCTGATCAGAATACAGAGCACTATCTTTCCATACTTCTTTCAGTGTTGTTGGTTTTTCTTGGTAACAATACTCTATTAGGCTTGACTTAGCAGACAATTTTATTAGGTTCACTTCCTGTATTCTGTGTTCTTACAGAAATGAATCCTTACCATTATTTCACTCAGTTTAAAGTGTAATACAAGCTTCTGAAACTTTCACATTGCAAATAGGGATGTTACTTTCACCAGGAACTTAAAGGAATGAACAATTAAAAAATTACTCTCATAGATGCATATATGCTATTTTTTAAGTGATGCGATAAGCCATAAGGGGCATATATCAGCACCAAAATGGTTGTAGTCATTAATTTAAGTAATAAATCATAGGTCCTGCCAACAATGACAGCAAACAGATGCTAACAAGAAAATGTATTATTTAATATGTTGTGTGTTATAAAAATGTAAGCGTTTAGGACACTTCTTAAATTTTTATAATAATATGCATTTAACACACTACTGTTTTGACACAAATTTATAGGTCTCCTTCAGGACTCGCTTTCTCTTCTGTGAACACAGAATGGATTCCTGAGGGAGAAAAAGCTCAAGAAGTCAATGTTTCAAATAGATGTTTGCCACAAAATCGAGTTGTTTGTCTTGCCACCTTGAAGTAAATATCATAAACATTGAATCTCATTAGAAAACGAAAATCAACTTATTTGCTTTTACGTAAACAGAAGTTTTCCCTGAAAGTTGGAAGGAAAATCAAATAACTGTGAAGTTTATCTATATGTATGGGCAGCAAGAGATCTTATCATTTGCCATAACGTTAAAAAATAATTCTGCACAAACCTTACACGCAGAATGTCAATATTGAATAACTCTCAATGAGTCTGCTAAGTTATAAAAATAGCAGTTCTATTTTCCATTGCGTCTTATTATTTATTTCTTACATCAGTTTATACAATACCATGTAATGCTACAATTATTTTCATCAAAAGCATCACTTGCAAAAATGCCAAAACCAAAACAAAATCTATGTTAGCAATTAAAAACTTGATCTATTCCATTCCTTCCATTCACGGCCACCCTCCTCTCTGGACCCTGAAAGCCAGACAGAATGATGATCTGATTCTGGTACTGACACGTGAGAGCGTAAGAAATGCAATTTTGCCTTTTGGCAAGCTCTGCCACACTAAACAGAACCACTGTGCAAACACCTTTCCCAGCACTGCATCTCTGCTGCTGTACAGCCTGCTGCATAAGGTCCCTCCGCAGGAGGGTCAATTGTTTCTAAGATCATCACCGCTTTTCCCAAACATTTTTGTTTTGCTTTAAGGAAACTATTTGGATAATAACAGCCCTGTTTCATTTTGATTTTCAATAAACTCCTGTTATCTGCACAGTTCCTTTCTTGGAAGTGCTTCACTCAATGCTTTAAAACACTTGAGAAAGCAGTGATCAGAGTATGGAAACTAAATTTTCTTCATTAAATCTACTGAAGCAGATATTAAAAATGCATTTAATATACTGGGGATGGCTGGTGGGCATCACTGACTGTGACAGGCCAGTTACTGATGAGCTGCTGTCAGACGGCCTTCTCAGCAGGGATCTGTGTCTAAGGCTGCTGAAGGACAGCAGTATCTTCCCTTGTGTGTAAGCTCTATTCATCTCCCAAGTATTTACTAAATCACAGACCTCTGCACACAAACCCAGTGTTTCAGCGCATGCTAACAAATGATGGATGGCCTAGTCAATTCGTTATGTCCTGAAAGCGTGATTTCCTGCCATTCCAATCATCAAACCTCTAGAGCCTTCAGAGCTGATCAGTCCTGGAGAATATATTTTGCAGGCTCTATTAAAGGAGTAGAGGTTCTTTCCATTAGTCTCAAACTTTTTTTTTTTTTACCCCTGGCTGATTTAAAGAGAACTCTCTCCTTCCAACAGCACCACTGCTACCACTCTTCTATGTGTAAAGTATTCGGCAAATGTACCTTTGGTATGTTAGTGAAAGAGCACTCCTAGAACACGAGCCAGCTAAAAAGATGGATTTTGTTTGTGACTACTATAAATGCGACAATATTTTGTTTAAATTCATCTATATGTATTTATTATGTAACCTAGACAACACCCAAAACATTTTGTAACTTAGCTTTTTTGATCAAATACCTTTTAAGCAACGGAGTGCTCAAAAGGACCTGTTTTCTTTGTATTTGCCTAGTGAAACGTATCAGAACTCTCTTAATTACACTCTTCTTAAAAGCATAAGACACTTAGGAATAAACTTCCGATGTTCAAAAGACAGGCTAGCTGTCAAAGAAACAAAGCTTCTAGATTTCACCCTTTTCATAGCAAGGCAATATCATGAACAGTCTTTCCTCTACATGCTAGAGGAGAAATTTTATTTACCTATTCAGTGATCTGTAGGAGCGGAATATACATACCTCACACCTCTTACTCTGAAACACTGAGCTTCAAATGAAATAGTCCACAGCTGCTGAAGAGTTAGCTGTCTACAATACCACAAGTTTCTAAAGGTGGTATAACAGATATGAGTAAAGTTTAGGTAAACAAGCATTTGGTTACTCTGAAGTGCAAAGACCTTGGATTTCTTTGCTTGCTAGGTGTGATCCAGACATAGCCAGTACAAACCAATCCACATTGCCCTACCGTTCACCTCAACCTTGACCTGGAGATTAAACTCACTTTTATTGCACACAAAGGTCATCTGTGTTAGGTCAAAATTCAAAGTCCCTTGTCAGCTAAGGTTGATATATTCCAACCTTTCCTACTCTAATGCATCAAATTTTTCATGGTGAGGTCATATTCAGCAGACAGTGTATTCAGCAATTTATCGTACCATTGTAATATAGCCCAGAATATGATTGTCCAAAAAACAACGCATGAATAAAATATTTTCCATTCTGATGTAGCAAATCCCCTATGCTCATAAAACTCGAGCCTAGACTTGTTTGCAGGCTTCAGAAGAACTATGCATTATGGAGCTGTTTCTGAAATACAATCAAGAATCACCATTTCTATCACAATATTCCTTAAATACAAGCAACATGAATATAATGGTATCCTAAAATCCACAAGTCAATTAAAATGCACATATGGTCAGTGTTAAAACTTCCACTTCATCCTTCCTTAACAACCACCATAATCTTGCCCTTAAATCTACAGACATCTGTTGGTCTGTCTGATGACACCAAGCTTGCTTCAGAATGAAATACTTAGAAAAAACTGTGCCACAAGACTTATATTCCTATCCTACTGGTGATAATCACATCCATGGAATTTAAGAAGTGTCAGAAAGTACAACCAAATTAAACCTCACAAAGCAACACAGTAGTGTACATGGTGACCAAGACAACTCTCCCAGCTTTGACACATGAAAGGATTTTTGTTTTTCCTTTTCCTTTCCCTTTTAAAATAATTTTCTGCTCTTTTTCTGTTTTCTTTTCTCTTTTTTCTCCCTTTTATTTTTCTCTCTCATTTTCTCTTTTCCCTCGTCTATTTTTTTCTTTTCTTCCTTTTGTTTTCTCTTTTCTCTGCATTTTTTGTTTCTTTTTTTTCCTCTCTCTTTCTCTTTTTCTTTCTTTTCTTCTGAATCAAACAAGAGCACTTAACACACAGCTCCAACAGACTCAGAATGCATTTTCAAATTATAGGGAACTAATTTCCACATCTGCTTTAAAAGGCCCCCTCCAATCATTGTATTTCACCATCAAATCTTCAAAGGATATAGGATTGGCTTCTAAGTGGTTTGTATAAATTCCTCAAGGCCAAAAAAGGTTTCCCTTTACTCAGCCAAAATGAATTTCACAAGTGTAATAAGTCCTGTTCTGTGTAATTATTTTTTTTATGAAAAGAACTGTATTCCCATATGGTAGCACTTCACAAACTGGAAGGGGAAAACATTAAGAGAGAAGAAAGAGATTTATCAGTACTCAAGAATTCAGAAAATAAAACCTTAATTTTCCTTGTGTATTTCAAACAAAATTTCAAGACTAACGTTGAAAATGGGTTTGTATTTTGCTAGGATGGACAACATATGTGGGAGCGCTTGTAAGGAAGAAGATGGTTACATAAAAAATGTGACAGAAAACTACGATGGACTCCCTCAAAATTAACTTTCATACTGACACACACTTGCATATTACACCTAGTTTTCTATTAATAAGTAACATGCAAACAACTCAAAAAACCCCTTCTATCTCTTCAAACAAAAGAAAGCACCCATGTCCTGAAAACCAAGTATTTGTATGTGCCAAGGGAAGTTTTCTGCCTAAATCCTGTCTATTGGTGTTGGGAAAGCCACAAACGTGAGCAAAACTGTATTTTCCATTCTACCCTTGAAACCTCCCACCGCTATCAATATCCAACTTCTAAGTAAGTATCTTCTGTTTAATTTAATGAATAATAAAGAAGATAAAAGTTTTTCTGAGTTAGACACTGATTTTGTTGATTTCTGTCACACAATACTTCATATTACAGGAGAAGATTGGTATCCTTCCTATTTTGGGTCATAGCACAAGCAAACAGTTTGTTAGCAAGTCATACCAAATACAACCAGTTACAAGTTCTTTAAGGCTTGTTCACTGACATTTAAGTGAAAAGAGAAATCGCCCACTGGTTCAGCCTATCAAATAGATAGGCTGTAATATAGATTTTCTACCAAGGGTTCAAATAACAAGAACATCTTTCCAAAGGGAATAGTATCAGTTGTTCACATTTTGCACATTATTTTGCACAGTTAATTTTTATTTCATTTTAGGATTATTTAAAATATGCTACATTTTATTGTAGGTCACTTCTTGAAACTTGTACATTGCTAATTCTCTTTTCAATTAATGAGCCAAGACCTCTTTCTCACCTCTTACTATCAATCTGTTTACCTGTGAGGTTTACTGCAGCTTCAAATGCATAACAAATTTTAAATTATATTAGGTTTTTACTACATAGAGTAGACAGAAACAAACTCCACGTCAAACTTTGCTTACATTGAAGTCTAATATAAAAGAAGAAGAAAATATAAAACTTTTTAAATTCTACTGTTTCATTGATACTCTTGTTAAATCCTCCAGAACACTTAAACATAGTACACTGGTACAAAGCATTTGCCACATGATGAAATCGTTCATATAGGCAGAGCATGAATTTATGTCATTGTTAAGTACTGAGAATACAGAAGAAGGGAGTTTAAAATGTGCCTTTAAACTTTGTTTTTCTCAAAATAAGTTTCTAGCACTCATAGGCACAAAGGCATCTTTCTAAATGAAATTTGCTAGATCAGTGTTTGCAGAGTAATGAAAAATAGCCTCGTTCTTCTGCTTTTCAAAATAATTAATCAACTACTCAGAAGAGCAAGGAGAGCAGGAGAAGTTATAAGAATACTGTTGGGTTTGCTATGACAAGAACCTTTCCAGGCAGAAGAGAGTGCAACTGAAGAGTCACACAGCAGTAGGTTGCCTGCTCGTAGGTACGAACTGTCTAATAACCCTGTGCCTGAGTTCAGAGCCTCGAACTCTGCGAGCCACGGAGGCAGCTATCTGCCCTCTGCTCATGAGCCTCACTGCCAGTCTGCCTTCCCGGGTAACAGCAGCTCCAAAGAGCACCAGAGCAGAGCAAAAAGAATTCTCCTTCCACCTTGACTCAATCTGCAGGCTCCAGACACCAGAACACAGAATTGGGAAAAAAAAAAAAAAAAAGGAGGATGAAAGAGAAGAGCAGTTCCACCTTCCTGTTTCTCACCACAACCATCATGAGCTCATCAGTACTGCCTGATAATCTCAGCAACTGCATGAAACCAGAATAAAATTATTCACAAAGAAGCAATATATTGCCTTGTAAATAAAATTGGCTTCAAGAGGAAAATGAGAGACCTATCCATCCCCAACTCTAAACACCAAAACCAGAGGCAACAATGATACTGGAAAAGAGGAAGAAAAAATGCTTCCTCAGTCTTAAGCAGCTGGTAAAAGAAATAACATTGATACCATACATTTAAACTTCTTTATGACCTTTGTTTCAATACGAATCATCACAGAGAAAGTGATAAAAATGAGCTAATTGCAGATTATTTTTTCCAACTTACATCGTGACACATTACTGTGCAGATACTTTTTTTTAAATGAAAATCTTGCTGAGATGCTTCCCAAGCCTGGTGTCATTTAATAAAACTATCAGTAATTTGGAGAAAGCCACACAAGTACTGAAAATGTGTGTAAAACTGAAGTGATATTAAGTAATGAAGAGCAGAGGTAATGAATGTAGAGGAATGTGCATCCCTTGATATGCTGTGGGAACAAAGAGTGTACATTCCAATAATCAAATACAAAGTTAAATATATTAAAACCAAATAGCCACACTCAAGTACATCAATATGAAGCTGTGCATCACATTTCTTTCTTGTTTATTAGAAAAAAAAAGGAATGAAAATTTTAAAAAAGTACTTCTCTTACACTTATGCCAGGTTCCTTTACCCTTCTGCTGTGAAAAAAGCTCCTCTTGATCACGTGGAAGTAAGTTTTCACACAAAGGACACAAATGGGATGGTACTTTTTCAAATAGATGCATGAAAGTGAAGAACTGCACACAGCAGCTGATAACAGTCCTAATACTTTGAAATCCTAGTACTTTGAAAATCTCTATAACACAGTTTGCACTTATATAGTCTCAGAAACTAATGCTTCTTTTAAAGGAACATGAGTGAAGGTACCTAAAGGAAAGGTGGCCTAGAGGCACCAAGTTTGTTTAACAACTTGAAAAAAAGGAAGAGAAACAATACAGACTACACAAACTGCTATGGAAGAATATAGCACTCCTCAATGGACTGAAACACATTTCACAACAGTTCAGTGCAAGAACTTGAAAGTATGGGTTTTGGGATCACTAAAAGATGCTCAAGGTACTGAGACAACTTGAACCATAAAAAAGTTTCTGGAATCTCCAAGTCAAGCACAACCTGATGTAAGAAACTCAAACACTCAGAAGAGAACCAAGTCAGAAAAAAACCTCACATTTAAAAAAACCCCAAGATACCATCATAACGAATTGAGTTACCAAGGCTTACATGATTAGAAAACTTGGTAGAGACCTGAGGAAAACTGTTATGGGTAACCCAAAACGTTATTGTATTCCACATCTATCCATGGTCAAAAATTGTTACTGCCTCTTTCAGACCCAATGCATCCAGAACTGGAACTGCAGGGCAGGGGGGACATTGCAGAAGTCCCTTTTCAAGGTGGAGCTGGGAAGTGGGGAACGAACTCTCTGCTGACAGCATTTGCTGGAAGCGGAGGCTCCGCTTTGGAAGGGTTACTTTGGGTGGTTGTTTGAGGTTTTCTCCTGGGCTTCCAAGAGTAGCCACTCCTAAAAACTGCACTTCGCAATCAAAAACTGTTTTGGAGTGAACTTTGCAAAGCCAGCCGGTCCCCGGTCCCCCCGTGTCAGCGCTGACAGACCGGTTTGTCCCCCCACAACACGCCCGCAGTTCGGAGAACATCAGCACCAACATCGTCAGAGTCTGGCGGGCAGCGGTGCTGACCCCACACGCGCCAGCACTTCTCATCTGCCACCAGAACCCCTCCGTAAGCTCCTGCCTTCCCGAGGGTTTGCTGCCATCCCTTCCCCTTGTCTCCCAGACCGTGTGATCACCTGCAAAGACGCCATCTCCAGGGCAGGGTTTCCCTTTCTCTCCTTACAGTGGTCGCCTGTGGCGGGCGCCATCTTGGAAAGG
>VZTA01024777.1:0-21582 GCA_013398855.1 Mohoua ochrocephala | reverse complement strand
AGAGAGGAATTATTGTTTTACAATTCTATATCCATTATCCACACCATATTAATTTTATTTTATTTATTATATCAGACAAATTTTTGCCATAAAGTTTTAAATTGTGATATTCTAAGGTTTTATATTTCTTTCTTTTTCTAATGCTGGATTTGATCCTGTATAGTACTGAATCTCTAGAGGAACCTGGAGTAAATACAAATTTTCTTGGCTGACAAAAGAGATGGAATACTTCTTAAGTTTGCACTATCCCCAGGGAAATGGTATAAACAGCGGTTACTTCCTACAAACTTCATCTGCATTTCTACCATCTACAGAGAGAAGAACAGATGATAAACTAATCTGCCCTAATAAAAAAAAAAGAGATTATCAAAATTACTCCCAAATAATTTTTTAAGTTTATAAATAAGGTTCTGTTCAGTACCTGATACTCTGCTAATATACTACTTCTGTTTCCATGAAAACACATGTTTTTCTTCTGCCGAAGGGCACTTTTTAAAACTAAAATTAGTGTGTGCTAATCAGCAAAGCTGATTAACCGCGTAGGTGTTTTTTCCTGATAGTCGTCTGAAAAGACTAAATTTAGATTAATCCAATACAGATTTCTTTCATGGGAAAATTAGCCCATAGATGCTTTATTCTGATCTGGCAGAGCTATTTCTCCCCTAAAACAACCAAATGTCCTTCTGCATCATTACTGTTGTGAAAATATAATGCAGGAGAATTAATCATTACTGAAGGTTTTGAAAAGTCCAAGGATTGTGTGTGCAAAACATTGTGCTTTACTATCAAAACAGCTGCTGTTTTGGCAGGAAAAATTTTGAAAACAAAGGGAAGTTAGCAGGACTTTACACCCAGACTAGCTGGAATGAAAGTGAGAACTAGTGCGCTCTGTAGTCAGAAAGGAGTAAAAGTCAGGTTAAAGCAGTTTATCTGAACACAGTATTTAGTGGTAGGTGTTCAGGAAAGATTTAACAAAAAAGAAAGCATAGAATTAATGGCACTGAATGCTACACTGCTGTAACAATTACTCATGTAAAAAATTCTACTTTCAGATGATCCATCTTCAGTTTTGGAGTGCCTAATACATTACTAACCAATGAACTTTAAAGCACATAGATTTCAGACTCTATGAATCTGTGAAGCATACACTGATGGTTTCAGATTCCAAAGGACAAACATAGCATGGCCACCAAAAGGAAGAACAGTCACAAAATCTTAAATCACTTACTTGTACTCGTGTGACATGTAGATACATAATACAAGCCACTAGGAAGCATATGCAGAACACCAGGAGAACAAGGACTATGGTACTCCTAGAATCAAAACACAATAGAAGTAATGCAATGCAACTCAGTAATAGATAAGAATAAAGTGCTGTTTGGGGTCCTTCTGAAATAGTGTTCTAAATAAATGGTGGAGGATCTCCTCCTCAACCTTGCTGTTATGCTAACTATCACAGCGCAAATTTAACAGTGAAGTCCACTGCTCTCAAGACTCAGAAATTAGTAAATGCTCTTGTATATGGTCCCCACTCTGACCTCAGCAAGGAGATCAAAGCACCTCAAAAATTCAAATGGATGGTAGTCAGGAGAGACACTTTTTAATTGTAGGCTAATACAGAATATTCAGCATAATGACTCTTGCAAGAGGAGTGTGTAACTCAATTACTTGGCTTTGGCAGCTGTATTAACAGTTACCATATGCTTTTTCCTTCTAATTTCTCTTCCTCAAAGATTCAGAAATCAATGGTCATTCAGTTCAGACACTTAGCAAGTCAAATAAAATCAGACCAGACTGCTTCTAACAAAACAGAACAACTCTCTCCTTTTGAGTCTTCCTCAATGGTTAGACAAATTTTAAATTTCACAAAGATACTGTAATAATTTTTAAATTCTGAATCTTCCTTCTTCTGATCAATCAAAATAGGCTTTTTCTTCATGGGAAGAGGGGTGCAAAGCAAGAACTTTCTTTCTCCAGAAAACTTCTCTTGGAAAAGTGCCTTATGGATGTGAGCGAGCTGACAAAAATTAGTCCACCAGTGCAGGTGCATTTGATTTCTGCTCAAGGGCAGCCTGGCCCCATGCCAACCATGGAATCAGGGCTGTATGACAGTAGCATAACATGATCTTCATACCTTCTTTTCTAACTTGTGAAAACAAACCAGCCAGTCCAGAAGTCATGTGAGCCATGGATTCAGGCATATATGTATCTGTGCCCTTGACAATTACTGGGGAAAGACTGTTTCTACAGGGTTTCTAACAGCAGAAGTGTTCAATTCTCCTGTAGAATTTCTAACTATTTAACTTTGATTTCAAATTCATGTAACAGTTCCTACTGATATAAGAACAGGGAGAATCCTGTGGTGTAGCATGCGTGCCCAGAATGGGAAGGTGACCCTGGGCGCTGTTAGTGTGGATTCTGAATACAAGTATTAATTAAGGCAGGCTCTCATTCCTTTAGAGAATTCACTTATATTCATGATGGTAGCATGATAGAAAAGAATGCAGGGGACACGACTGCAACAACATCTCATAGGGCAGCAGTAGCCAACAACTGACTGTAGCGCTGACTGGGATCCGGACAGACATTTGGGTTGGCATCTAAAAAGGGCTACATTGGTTTTTTTCAAAAAATAAACACAGAAAAAGACATTAGAAAGGTTCATAATCAGGGCTTTTGGTGGCTACACTGCATATGCGCCTCCATAATTGGACAGCTTTGGTTGACAGGAACATAGCCTTACTTTCACCAATTCCATCTGGGGATATAAAATGTGTTCTTTAGCTGAGAAACTGTTTTGCTCAAATGATGATAGGAATTGTCAGAATGGCAAGCCCATTGATTTCTGTATATTTATGCAGCAATTGACTTTCCTATGACATTTTCTTGTCTCGATGATGAACCTCCTCCTTGAAATACTGGGATATATCACTTCTCCCATTAGAGTAACATATTACAAGCCTTGTCTTGGCTCTTGCATTCTCTTGCCATACCTATAACTACTTCGGCAGTACTAAATAGCAGCTTAAAGCTCTAAATTCTGGAAAGAGGGGAAATTTTCCTATGCTTCCAAAGTTTTAATTGAGCTCGTGTTTAAATTTGTGTCACAGCAAGGGAAGAGCCCAAGAAGAATAGTAATTTGGCTGTATGAAGCCACCACTGAGACACTGGAGGAAAGAACTTAGGAGCATTTGGTGGGTGGCTTTTTTAACTATCCCAGTCCATCTTCATGATCTTCAGTGGTGATATTCTGCTGGAGCTTGTGTGTCTGTCAGATCACGACTTAAACTGAATCTCTGTCCGGCTGTTTTTAAGTGACAGTAGTTTTTGGAAAGGCTATTATATGATTCTTGGAAATTCATTCTAGTTTTAACTACACTAACACTCTTTGTTTCTCCTTGTTCAAAACTGCTGTGTACTGCAGCTGTGGCTTACTGAAGAAGAAGGTGAAAGACTCCTTAATTACGCTCCAATTAGTCAGCAGAGTCATTAGTCTGGAAATGATGATGTAAATGATGATTTTTGTCAGTGACTTCGAATTCTTTAGATGAAAGGTACTATAGTACAAATTTGTATTTGTATTTTATTAAAGTGAATAAAGTGTTTTTCAATCTTTCAACTAGAAAAAATAGAATATAGAAGTATTATTCTGACTGTGGATTTGTGAATAGAAAAGACCATAATTTAAATGGAATTTTCAAAAGCATTATCCTGTGGCCAGTTCTATTCCCACTGAAATCCTAATTGAAATCCTAGTAAAAGTGGGTAAGGTTTATTTTTAATGTTTTGATATTCCAATCTGAAAAAAGTTCATTATTAATAATTTTTATACCTTACACACACTTCTATCTACCTCTAGATTTTAAAGTGCTCCAATTATTTTTTTATTTAGTAAGCATTCACATAGAACTGACAAAATCTGAGGTAATCACTAACTGATCACTCAACAATAGGCATAGGACACCTCCCAAATACATCATTTGGTTATGTTTGCTTTACTGCAGTCAAGGTCGGACCGCAAGTTATGTGTGCATAGCCAAACTATGCACTTGGCAGTTAATGTAGGGATAGTGTTGACACAAAAAACTTCAATGAAGGCTATAAATGCAGGCCTCAAAGCAGCCAGACGGGTACTTTCAGTATAGTTTTATCTATGTTGCTATCAATACCTGAAATACTTAATCGAAAGTAGCACAAACACATTTAGAAAAGCTGCAGTTACACCTTTGTTTGTATTGCAGAAATGCTCTAAATAAATTAAAAATAACCACTGAAAGTTTAAATAAACACTGAAATGTGGTTTTTTGCTCTAAGTGCATACTTCTACAAAAGAAGAAAAAAGATAGTGAAAAGTGTCTCCCGTGGATAAATGAAAGAGATAACAATTAAACGGAGGGTATACTAACAGAGAATCTCCCGTGTGAGAAGATACGGACCTGGGTGCCCATTCCTGTTCCAAAGACTTTAATTTTTGACCTGTGCGGGATGTCTGAGGATGTTCCACTTTGAGTTATGACGGCAAAAGACAGACACTTACTGTGGTATTATTAGAAGGTAGACAAGGCCAAATAAGGCAGCAAGAATTAGTGAGAGAACTACAGCACTGGTGAAGTACTCATCCTGAAGCTGGTGGTACTGTTAAAGAAAGGAAGAAATGAAGACAGTAAATATTTTATATATACCCAGACACCCACACTTGTCCATTTTCAGTGAGAAAGAATTGTATCCTAAAATAAAATGAGCCCCTACTTAGTTTACAAACATGATGCCTTAATTCACATGAAAAAAACAGATGAGGCAAGTCTACACAACATTTTCCTTGACAGACTTCTCTTTCACCCTGTAACTAGTCAAAACTGGGTTAGGCTCAGATATAAGTTTATCTTTTCAAGAAAAATTCAGCGACTTTGAACCAGAAGGGGGTGGCACTTCCTCTACTCACTCATCACAAAAAAATGCCAAACACACCTTGGTGCTGCCTTCAAGAATTCCTGTCACCTCAGCTACTCAGGAGAGGACACTAATGAGTGGACTTGAAGGCAGCTGCTAATGAGATACATGGGCTCAGTTTGGAGCAGCTGCTGTTCCCGATTCCACTAAGCTACAGTATTAACGAGAGGAAGCTTTCTAGGAGTGCAAACACAAAAGTGTTTTGTCGGAAAGATCCAAATTTCAATCTCATTTATACCAGAAGACTTTTTATTTTGAAAGAAGAAAGTTACAGTCAAATAATAAATTACTTTGGAAACCTGAAATCAAAATTTATGCTTAAAACCTTAAAAAAATTTGGATCCAATATGGCACACAGCCTTCTAACTTGAAACAGTAGTGACATAAAATGTTAGACAACTATAGACTTACAGTGGAAAAATAAATGCTACTGCCAAATTAATTCAAAACCATAACACTTTTGCTTTTTCAAACACAGAAACTAGAGGCTGTAAATATGAATAATTTGTATTCACCAAAAAAACCCCCTACATGATAGGAACAATTGTTAGCAGATATGCATGCTTTTAAGTCTGGAGTAAATCCCCTGCTTTCAGCACTGCCACACTGGTGTAAGATTACAACCTTGTCCAGAGATTCAATGGTTTTTTTAATATTTTCTAGAATTTCTTGATCAATACTTATCAGGCTACCTAAGCATCTTCTTGTCATTAACACTTCTCCAGAGCAGGTGAGTGAGTAGGCAGACACATTGCAATAAGACAGCATTAAACAAGTAACTCAGGCAGTTTGGAGAATCAAAAGAAAGATAAAAACACAGGACATATAACAGGGAGTAGGATCCTGACAAGTAGGACCATACCAATCTTTCTTTTTATCCCCTTCAGGTGTTTCCATAGAAGGTAGAGATAATGTCACCTTCTTAACTGAGAGACAGTCCAGTGGAGTATTTAAAGATAGTGAGCAGAATCTAAACATTGCATGAAACTCCCCCCAAAAATCCCAATGCTAGTTGGCTTATGGTCAGTGAAATCAGCAAAAATAATTTAAAAACCCCTTACTTTATTTTCACGCTCAATTTGCTTATACTTCAGGGTAATGAAGTTCAAATCAGCCATCTCAGACTCAGTTTGCCGGGCCTCTATCAAGCGGCTGATGTATCTGTTTACTCGAGTTCCTGGAGTGTTGTATACAACATTGGTAGAAAAAGAGGAGCGATTCCTGAGTTTTTCAGAGGCTGTCCTCAATGCTCTCCTCTGCAGCATGGATGAAGAAAGAAGCACAGATTTTATTAGCACTGAAATTTTTCATTGCTGTTCCTATTACTTCAAGCTCACAGAAAGGACGTGGAATTCATTAAACAGAGCAACTGCAAGAGACAGAGCTCTTATCTCAGTATGAATGTCATCTTTAAAAAATTCCTTACCTGAAATCCTGATCTCATTCAAATCAACGAGAAAACTCCCACTTCATTCCAGGATTTTAATCCAGAAGTTCTTTTCACATATGGCCCTGACACTCCTCTGCCACTGAGTAAATAATCAGTTTGTTCCCAATCAGGGTGACTTTACCTTGCAAAATGGTTTTTTTTTGTTTTTTTTTTTTTTCCCTTGACAGAGACATGGAGCTCTGGACATCTTGAAGACAAGAGACAAGATAACCAGGCTCTTCATGACACAAGAAAAGTCCTACTGTCAAGGTAACAATACATATTTAAAAATGATAGCTTACCTTAAAGTCTTGCACGTGTGACTACAGAGGGTCTGAAATTTCAAGTGTTACCATCTTTAACTCACCCAATTGGCTCTCTTGTTAAGAGCTCTTGAGTATGCCTCAAGTGCACTTGCAGATCCAGACGGAGCCATCCAACAAATTATCAGAACTAACCTCTGCCTAATTGGCTCCTCCAAGGCTGAGATAGCACAGCTACAAGATGATTACTCATAATTCTTTACAGTGGAAAAGATTTATCACAGAGCATATCTGAAAGGGATTTTAGACAAGCTGTCTCTCTTTTCAAAGAGAGCACTCAGGAGACAGTGAGCAGCATCTCAGCTACACTGGTGGCAACCTTCACTTGAGGGCACTTTAATGTAAACCATTATGGCTAGATCTCTTCTATGACTAGACAGGGGTAAAGCCTTACTTCCCAGAAGAGTTTTGACAACAAAGATCAGGCAAGTTCTACTATTTCTGTAAAGTTAAAGGAATATTTTTTATCTAGCATTTGCAGAGTCCAAGACAATTCAAAACATTATGAAATAACAAGCCTACTTATTATTATTACTACTGTGTAATAAGTAGAAACTGTCAGAAAGATGTTAAAGAAGAAAACACAACTATAAGGTTAGATTTTTCCTTAAGCTATCAGATCCCATTACCTGGTAAATTGTCTTTGGTGTAAGAGCTAACTGTTTCAACATGAAAGCTAAACTTGGGGACGTACTTTGATTAGACATCTTAAATTGCCAGCCAAATAACTATTTTCAGTGTTTCTAAACAGAGAGAAATTTGTTCTCTTGAAGAAGACATTTGTACCAGTAATTTGTAGGGAAACTGAGTGCTTTTAGGAATATTGTCAGAAATACACAGTTTTGCTCTCAATAAACTATAATTAGTGAGCATTTGTATTGCATTAGTTGCTGCAGAAATACATCTTCAGGGATTTTTTAACAATTCAAATTTAAGCCTATAGTAAACGACAGGGGTGAGGAAAACAGCATTTAAATAAATGTTGCTTTGCTTTAAAATCTGAAATGAGGGTAGACGAATATGGGTGTTATTCTGATATATGGAATAAATTATATTATCTATGGTGCCATTTTGAAACAGGGTTAAAGTTTCTATTCTTAATCAAAATAGCTGTTTCTTACATATAATTATTTCCTCTAGGTCTCTTATTTGTATCTCTATTATTGTTTTGCACAGTAGACTTACATCATGTCTTATATGTGATCAAGATCCAGTACTTTTATTTCTCAGAAATGTACTGGCTTCAAAGCCTTTAAAGACCCCGCTGGCTTTACTTTATTTGCATGATTTGAGGACTGAAAACTCTAAAGAAATCCTACATTGCAGCACTGTGTATCTATATTAGTATCATATAATACAAATCCGTGAACATCAGAACAACTGTTTCCATTACCGATAGCATTGTAGAACTTCACTGCCAATGTTCTGGCATGAAAAAAATTTCATCAGATCTGTAACAAATCCAAATGGGGATTTTCTGTGTATATTACCATATTTATACATACATGTACACAAGACACAATGTAAAGTATTGCATATGCTTCAAGGAATTTGTGGGTTATTTTTCAAAATACTCAAAGATAGCACAAAATCTCAATTGGAAGGCCTTGTACATGGCCAATTTCAAAATCAAATCTGGAGTTTCTGAAAGTCTTTACTGAAACTGTGTTTTAAAGGAACTAATTGACTTTTCTCCCCTTTTCCTGTAGAGGAAACACAAACGCATGTAAAACCCAAAATATGAAAGTTCAAATGCTTTCTGTAAGTAAGACTTAGACTGATTCTTCAATAAAAGAAAAATAGAAAAAAATGTGAAGCAATCGCTCAAGCTGAATGACTGATTTCAATGCTTGCATGCCACCACTCACTGATGTAATATTGCCACCTGCTCTCAAAGAAAATGGAACGAGCAACTCTCACAGTTTTCATCCATAAATTTCCAGGTAGATTCATATACAGAAAAGAAGCAAACCAGGCGACTAGAATGTAAAGCAATTTTGATTTATGATATTACCAGGCACCCAAGAAAGTGGAATTTATATTTGTATTAGGGACTTTTATGTTTTGGATTTGCATTATGGACAAAGAAGGGTTTTGGCTGATCAGTTGCCTTTCACATTTCAAAGAACCATCTAGAGACACAAAATTATTCTGTTGGTTTGCATTTGTCACCATCAGGTTCAGACTGGGATGGACAAAAGATGAAAAAGAATATATGTTTAAAAGGATGGAAACAACCTCAGAAATTCCAATTCCTGTGAAAAAAGCCCTCAACAGATGCCACATAGGACACCTATGCTGGCTTTTCCAAGAGCAGCTCCAAATTTGAGGCCTTTTATAATTAAGGTTTGACTTTACTGTGGGAATTAGATTGTTCTAGCTCCAGCAGGAACACCATAAACTTCTTTATCAGCTTGTAATATCACCCCTATGTTCTCAAAGATGGTCTGCTTGATGCAGTCCTGGAAGTGATGCCCAAAGAGTGCACTCAGCCCACATGGACTACCTTATCATCATCCTCACACGTCATGACATTGGAGAAAGGGATCTCCGCTTTGAACATCTTGCGACAGTGCATGAGCTGGACAAGCAGATAGCAGACTGTCTTGAACTTCATTCTTTTGGCAGGCTTAATGTCTGAGAGAATCAGTCCAGGAAATATCTGTTGGTCAGAAAAATAATATTTATAATCATGTCATTGCATTCCCATGCAGACATACACACTTGCAGGCATTTGCACCCCCTCATGGTGAGAAAAACCAAATATTCTAGTCAAGAAGCAATGATTTTTGATAAACATCCTACATTTGTAAATGAAGATTACTTCATCTTTCTTCAACATGAGACGTAAAGAATCTATCGAGCAGACTTTACGTAAACTTATCCTTAACATTTTGGGAACTGTTCTCTACTTAGGAATGTGAACTATAAAAAAAGTGCATTAATGGCAAACTCATAAAAGAGGCAATATTTGTATTTCTTTAACATTAAAATAATTTTTGGGAAAATACAGGAAAAATAAGAAGGAAAATAGCATTTTTATTAATTGATGTTAATATAATTTCAGTCTTTTTCTGCTTTCCTTATTTTGTTACTTCATCCATAGGTAAGTTCATTATAATCTGAAGAGAATAACTTTTGCTTTAAAGATAGACATATATGTGCCTTAAAAGGAGGCTGTGAGGCACTGAGGTTATATCTCACGTCTTATTTCTTCAAAGCAAGAAGTGTTATACTCTCAAAGGGTCAAGTATAATTTATTCCTCTTACCATGGAGCTCCCGATCAGCAAGGACAAATATTTTCTTGGTTAACTCTTAAGCATGTATTTAACTCCTGCTGACTTCAGTAAAGCCCCAGCACATGCTCAGATGCTTTCTCAGATCAGGATACTATATCCTCAATATTTATGCCAAACTCATTCATGCTTCTGGCATGTGGAATATGTAAAGCAGTGTTAATGAGAAACATGGCAGGACTCCATGCCTCCTCAGCATGGGAATTCAAGCTTGTAAAATTAATTTCTTCTGGAACAACAAAATAAAGAAGAACAGAGGATACGGTCCCTAGCTTTCCTAGGTACAAAAGACAGAGCAAATTACTCTCCAAAAACTTTATTCAAATGCTCTTAAAGTCCACAAATGACAACGAGATTTTGCTGTGCATTATTCAAAATCCTATGATTTACTACAGCCGTTTACACCATTACTTCAGTGATCAAAGAATGAAGAAGAAACTGAAAGCATTTGTTTAATGCATGTTTTCTTGGACACCTAGATTTAGATGGACAGGGAAAATTACATTCATTATATTCTGAATGGCATCTTAGATATTGGTTTATTGTTTAACACATGCACTTGCACTTTCCGGAGAATCAAGGTTATATATTATTGAACTTTCAATACCTTGTTTAGTCAGTTACATTCTGGCTACGAAACACAATAATGACCAAAATGTTGCACTTGTTATTTTTTTTTCTTAGCAGACAGCAATGTTCTCAATATGTGACGGGCTTCAAATGTGCAAGACTGGAAGACTGACTGAAGCCAGCTAGCATCACCGCACTGCACTACACTGCACAGTCAGCAGCCGAAATCTAAAAGGACATTAGTGTATCTAGTGTGTAGTCACTTGTGTAAGTGGTAGTTTAACAGTAGCCTGTGTGAAGAAATTCCAAATATGAGCCCTTTTCTTCAAAGGCTTTCTGGCAGAAGACTTACCACTGAATTGCATAGAAGATACTGTACAAGGATATTCACATACTAATCACCCTTTAGGTATTCCTAAGGACACCAGGTAGATAGTTGTTAGGCTTGGGTATGGCAGATATGATCAGCTTTTGAGCTACAATTCCCAACAGCTAAAACATACTTTTTAGAGAAGTATTCCACTCACAAATTTTCCTAATGTAGCCATACTTCCTGTAGAAATTCTGTATATTTTACAAAGTCTCTCTATCAACTTTTTGATACAACAGAAATGAGCATTGCATTTCATTTCATTTTCAGAAATTTACAGGTGGACCATATCTCAAGACATCATTAGCTCTTTCTTTGCTCAAACCTTTCACAGTGGACATTGCATTAATTAGGTCAACAATTTTGGTCTTAGGTCACTCTTAGATTAGCTTGGAAAGACGATTTTAAATAAATTCAGAGACCCACAAAAGCTTCCTGGCAGCCTTCATTATGGAAATGCCACAGTATAGATGCAAGAGTGGCAAAGAACAGGTAGAGCATCTTACTAGTAAAAGATCAAAGAAGGCATGACTGTGAAAGGTGAGCATATGGGCATGACTATATCCTCCTACAAGGATTTGAAGTCCTATGAAAAGAGAATAATTTAGACTTTCCTCCGTGCAAACTTCTTATATTAGATGTGTTTCTGAGAACAACCTGCAACTTGAAAACTTGGAATGGACTCCACCTCAGACAGTGTGGCCCTGCCACCAACATGACTTTTCTCCAACCACAGTTTCATTCAGTTTCCTGACTTTATCTTCAAATCAGTATGTAGAACATTTTTAGCTCTTACCATCAACTGGTTTCTTTTAGTTTAGAAATCTTACAGGCAGAAAATATATCAGCAGTATACACCCTTTATGTGCTGGAAATACAGATAAATTTTCCAGCTCTTTTGGAGTTAAATAGAAATTTCAGCTCAGGTCACTGAAAAAAATGGTTTAGTGTGAGATCCACAGTCGAAGAAAAACAATGGCAAACAGGAGGGAGTTTAGCAAAGGTTCACCAAAACAATTAGGGTTCGCAAGTGTATGACATACAAGAAGAACCTGAGGGAATTTAGTTCATTTAGCTGGAAGAAGAGAAGGCTAAGGAGGGATCTACTTGCTGTCTTTAACCACTTAAGTAGTAACTGCAGAGAAGACAGAGCCAGACTAATCCTGAATATCACTTAGAAGAAAGCACAAGAGGTGAAGAATACAGGCTGTAACAAGTGAAATTCCTATTCGATACAAAGAAGTTTAACTGTGAGGATGATCATGCACGGGAACTGGCTGCCTTACTCTTACTCAAAGGTGAATCTTACTGCAAAGCCAGCCTTGCTGTGAGCAAGGAGGTCGACCACTTGACCTCCAGAGGCCCCATCCAAATTCAGCTAGTGTGCAATGCTATGAATATTTGTGAACACACCTACTTTTAAGCTACTGTTCTTCATGGTTGGCCAAGAGCATAACCACTCAAAGGATGCTGCATACACACAAGTTGGACACACTGACAATTCTCAGCAGATCCATATAATGTTATTTATAATTTTGGTTGATTAGTTGGGAGTGTTTTTTGGTTGTTTTGGGTTTTTTTAATCTAGTGGTTTCAGGACATAGAGATTCTGCACTGGGACTGAAGATTTTTCATTCTATTACTATATATATACAGTATCAAAAATACAAAGGAATTCTCTCTCACTTTCATCTCACGAATCAGATCCCTTTTCTATTCTTGCTTTTACAGCAGAACAACACTTTTGACACAATGAACTTCTCTGTGAAATAATTAAGTCATCTCACCTTCTGCTCTAAGGCTCTGATAAAGTCAGGAAAGGCAATACAGTCTGTTAAAACAGACTTTAAAAACCCCCTCCAAATGAAAAAGCCAACCCCAGAGTGTCTTTCACTCTGCTTTTCCTCTGATCTTGCTCCAGGCCAGTATTACAGCAAAGCAGCATTCCCATTACAGCTCATTTTGTCAATGCATTTTACTTTCTCATGTCTTTTTGACCCTTGGCATCATCTCTAATTCTGTTCACTGTTCATTTAGTTCATTATTTTAAGAAAGGTTGGTTGTTTGCTGCAACACAGCTGACAAGATTAAGAGCTGGGATTTTCTAATAGAGCACTCTGAAAGCAGCCAGGACTATATACAGCTTTGTGAATGCAGAAAACAAACAAGCACGGATGCAAATCCTGGGAAAACACCCCAGTGTTTGAATGTCATGTAATATTCTGGTAAGTATTTAACTGATGCTCATCTGAGATTCTCAGAAATGTCAGCAGACTCTTATTTCCCTGACTATATTCAACCTCAGTGCATAAAGTGGCAAGGAAAAGAAGATACTAATATCATTCAAAACACATTTACAGAAACCATAAATGCTGTAGCACTGCGTCTGTCCGTGTTGTCTATCTTCAGGCAGGCAGGACCATGTCTCCTGGTAGTATTATTTGTTCCATGACTATCTTCAAGACATTTTATCCTAAGATAGATGAGTAAATTTTTTTCATCTTTTTTTTCTTCTTCCTATCGTTAAAATCATCAGACATTTGTTTTTCCATCCTTTTCTACTTCCCTTATGATACATTTTACTTATCACACCTCAGCTATTCAATAGGAAAGTATATTAGGGATTTTATCAGAAAATAATACAGCTTCTGTTAGACAAACTTTTAAAATACAGAATAGTGTGACCACTTTCTTGACACAGATGTAGAAGAAGTTTTTAGCAGTTGTAAAGACTAAACCAACGTCTAGGAGATCATAACAGAGAAAAGTCTTATACCAGTGCCCTATGTCTTTCCTTGTACAGATTCCACATTTATGGAGGAAGAAAAAGTGAGAACGATATTAGAGCACATAACTAATTCTATCACAGCCAGCCCAAACTGCAGGCTTTCACACTGATGACGATGCACTAGCAGCTTCATAGCTACCTGAGGATGTAGAGCAATACACTCTGCAACACAGACATCATTCTTCTGTTTGTGTTTGCCTGGTGGTAACACAAGCAATTTATTTCCAGTGTTTGGGATTGTATATTCCAACAACTTGGGCAATGCAGAGTCTCAGGCACAGAACAGCCCCTGTCCATCTGGACAAGCTAGCGCTTCCATTAAAAGGCTGTGTGCTTATCTGTTAAATTGGGTCTGCTAAGGTTTATCTCGTGTGTTAAAATCTGAAACACCCAAATTATGCATTCAGATCTCTAGTTAAATTCCTTGGAAGGAGCTGTCAGCCATTGAGAGCAAAGACCACCCCTGGACTCTCAAAGTCATGGTAGTAGTGGCAGCTGCAGGTAGTTGTCACTTTGAAAGAAGAAATCATCAGTGTGTGCCCAGATATGGACTCAGATGCCAAACTTGCGGCATCTCAAATCAGAACAATTTTGTCAAATACATTTTTGCTTGCTATGCGCTAGTAAAGCAAAGAGTTTTTATGAGTAGCGGGTAAAGTTTTTACCTCCCCTGCATTAACTGTGAAGCTCTCTTTTTCTGTCACTATTTACAGTTTAAGAGTCAGAGCTCTAGCACTCCATAAGGGCTGGTAAGCGTACAGTCACTTAAGTAAAAATATAATCAGAATTGATTTGTCCAGAAAATTTACAACTTACAAGAAATATGAAAACTTCCTTGAAACAAACTGAATATTTTTAGAAGAGTCAGATGCCAAAAAAATCCTAGGGATCTGTTAGGCATATGGGTAGATTTACTGGGTCATAAGTGCTCTGCGGAAAACACAAATTTTACATGATTGCAAAAAGAAGACAATATGAGAACAGCGTAGTATGTTCCCCCAGACCTAACCAGAATGATTAAATCAAATTAACTTTGCAGAGAAAGAAATTTCCCACAAATACAAATGGAACTTCATTTTGAATAGAAATAATAAATTAAAAAGGATTAAGTGCAGCAATTTTATACCTATTGTATCACTCAATTACTTCCTTCCTTCTGTAGCCTTATTTTTCTTCTTTTAATCAGGTCAGATAAAATCCAACAAATTTCTATAAAAACTCCTAGTAATACATGGATTATAGACATCAAATTGTTTCACTATTAAAAGCTCATTTAGAGTATTATTAAGACATGATAGAAAGCACCCCAAAAGCAGTTCTACTTGTGGAACATTCCAGATGCTAACAGTGAATAACCAAGAAAGTCAAAAGACAAGCACATGTAGTTACTATGTATTTCATCGATAGAAAGCAAAAAAGTCATCATGAATCTATGTTGTTTTCTCTGTGCTATATTGCATAATGTTCATTCCATGCTGGGGCGAAAAAAATTGAATCAATCACAGGAAAGACATAAGCAGACAAAACCTGTTGGCTGGTGATGGAAAGATATAGAGCCTAGTAATTTATTATAATATAGAAGGCAAATAATCTGCTTCATGCAACAAAGCTATGTTGATTATTAGTAAAGGAGGATGCACTCCAAGACAAAAATACTGCCTTTTCAAGAAGAGTGATGAAAAATTTGTTTGTTTTCCTGTTACTCTGTGTTGATAGGACTGCAATGCAGGACATTTAAAATCTTATCAGTTTATGCTAGATGAAACGACAAAATATTCAAGTGATGTGACAGCCTTTGCCACTTTTCTTGCAGCTGTGGCATGCAAATTAGAACAAGTACAGAAAGGGTGATTGGGCATTGGAATGGGCTGCCCAGAAGTGGTGGAGTCACCATCCCTGGAGGTGTTTCAGAAAAGACTGGATGTGGCACTCAGTGCCACGGTCCAGTTGATATTACGGTGCTTGGACTTGATGATCATAGGTTGGACTGGATGATCTCAAAGGTCTTTTCCAGCCTAGCTGATTCTGTGTGATTCTGTGTGAATCTCAAGTTGCTGAATTTCTCCCTCTTTGATCACGAGTCAGAGAAATTGTGATCAACCTTTTGAGTTGTAAATCCATCTGCAGTTGACAATCAATTATGCCATGGGCGTGTACTGTAGATAATTGCTCTAGATAATTCTGACATTTCAAGAGTTTTTACATTTTAAATAGCATTTTCCAAAGGACGCTCCTACTTTGCGTTTGCTTATTAAGAGTCGTCAATCTTTCAGCTGATTTTTCCTGAATTTGAAAGACTGACAATAGTGATTTCCTCTTCCTCAAACATTGCTTTAATTTCTCTTTTCAAATAGACTACTAGTATTTCTTTTGCTATGATTATTTTTTTGGCAAAAATAAAATTGTAGATTTAGCCATCTGTGTTGGAATGTTTAGGGCATGATTCAACACAGCAAACCAGACAGGACACAGAGCACCATACCTCTAACCAGCATCCACTTCCCTCTGGCTGGATAACTAAATAAGGATTCAGAAAAAAAAGTGGTATTCACCTAGATTTTCAGAACGGTCATAGTATTACTCAGAGACTTCAGATAAGAAAGCAGGGCTATCCAAGCTACAGAAAGAATTTTCTGAGACTGCTTTGCATGGCTTTGTATGTACATGGTAAGGTAGGAGAGAGAAATGTCAGTCTCTTCAGAGAAACAGCTTGTTTCCAAAGGGCAAACAGATATGGTACTCACTTTTGTGGCTTTTTCATGACTGTTCATCATTGCGTGCTATTCAAAAGTAGATGAAGACAGCAGGTGATTTACACTGCCACAAATAAAAGATACCTAATATATTCGAATACCTCATTGGTGAATAACTCACTAGCACATTAGAAGAAATTTTGCAGATGGTGATTTGCAACCTATTGGAAGGTAATTATTGATTATGTTTAAGGTAGCCTGTAAAATCCAGGAGACACTTATGAATATATAGGAATAATTTGTAAGTTGTATCAATAGTACTTCCCTACGATTTTTGCAATTTTTATGACCTCCGTTCCTGGATACAGCTCTATTGCTGTTAATGGTACACAACATTATTTGTCTTTGCCTTGTCTCTGGAGCCAGAAAAGTTACACCACGAAGCTGGTTCCCTTAAGCTGGCAATGGGTAACAGCGATGGCAGGCCCACTTCTGTAAAGGCAAAAACTAACACGTTCTGAGAAATCTTTCCCTTCATGAAAACTTGATCACTTCTAATCACTGCTTGGCTATCTGTAGAAGTACCTTTAGGAATTTTGCTGAATTGGCTGTGCTGGGCTGTTTTCCCAGCTGGTGAAATGATGAGTCTTTTCAAAACTAGGGAGGTGCCACCACAGAGTGAATTGCTGCAACAAATACAAAGAAGTGAGGCCAAGTAAAAAACCACTCAGATATCACTGAGGTTGGGCCCAAAGCTTAGAGAGGTTTTACTGCAGGAGAATCAGACTTTCTAGAGCAACCAAAGAAATGAAGCAGACAGTCCAGCTAAGCCCCCTACCTCTGCTGTGCTTCTGGGAGTCAGCTATGCCAGTAGGAAAACTGAGGCAAAGATACTTTGACTAATGTCAATGCTGACAATGAAAGAACAAAGGATTCTGATGAAAGCCAGATACACTCTATTAAAAAATTAAATTGGAACAAATTAAATTTTAGGCAAACAGTTTGAAAGTTGTAACAGGATTAGTCAGGTCAGTTACCAAGAAATCATTAGTAGAAAAAGTTATTTAGCTGGTCTAAGCAGAGTTATAAAGTTCTTGTAAGGGGCTCTGAGATAAAGAGATAAGGCCTAATGGTTTTTTTTTAAATAAAATCCATATAAAGTAACACTTAGCATACTTTACAACGTTAGAATTTTTTGAAACTAAGAGAATGATCATGTGTCTAAAGCATGGAGTATGAATCTTGTGAATATTTGATATATTAAATATTATATATTAAATAGAAATGTATCTGGTTTTCTATCTGGATCGAACCTCTTTTAAAAGTCCAAGGCATTCATGTGTATGGTCTTGTGTCTACTTACAAAAATCAAAATTTTCAAATTTTCTCTCAGAGCAGTATTTTGGTCACATGACTGTAAGTATTAATATCAATATCAAATATCATGAAGACATAATCAAACTTTACTTAAGAGAAATGTGATGGCTTTTAAAGAACTAGTAGCTTTATCAGGTTATGTGTCAGGGAACATGTATTAAAAAAAACATATTTGCATAAGTTTTTAACTATGATAGTCAGCAAAAAAGATTCTTTTAATTAAAAAAATTCTGCCTTTGGAAATCAGATTAATTATTTAAGTGTGTTTAGGAGCTGAATGTAATCCAGTCAGTTATGCATAAATATTACTTAATAATGGAATCATAGAATGGTTTGGGTTGGAAGGGACCTTAAAGATCATCTAGTTCCAAACCCCTGCCACAGGCAAGGACACCTTCCACTAGACCAGGTTGTTTAAAGCCCCATCCAACCTGGCCTTGAACACTCTCAAGTTTGGGGCATCCACGGATTCTCTGGGCAACCTGTTCCAGTGCCTCTCCACCCTCACAGTAAAGAATTTCTTTCTAACAATTAACGTAAACCAACCCTCTTTCAGTTTGAAGTCATTACTCTTTGTCCTATCACTTCAGCTCCTGCTGAAGAGTCTCCCTCTGGCTTCCCTGTGGGCCACCTTCAGATACTGGAAATTGCTGTGAGGTCTCCACACAACCTTCTCTTCTTCAGGCTGAACAGCCCCAATTTTCTCAGCCTGTCCTTGTAGGGGAAATGCTCCAGTCCTCTTGCCAACTTTATGGTCCTCCTTTGGACTTGCTCCAACAGTTCCTTGTACTTATGGTGGGGATACTGGAACTATACACAGTACTCCAGGTGGGGTCTTACAGAGCAGAGTAGAGTGGCAGAATCATCTCCTTCAACCTTGCTATCTACTCTCCTTTTGAGGCAGCCCAGGACACGGTTGGCTTTCTGGGCTGTGAGTGCACACTCCCAGCTCATGTTGAGTTTTCATCAACCATTACTCCCCAGTTCTTTTCCATAGGGCTCTTCTCAATCAGTTCTCTATCCAACCTGTGCCCAAGACTGCCCTGACCCAGCTGTCACTGGGTTTATTGAGCTTCATGAGGTTCATACAGTCCCACCTCTCAAGCCTGTCCAGGTCCCTCTGGATGGCATCCCTTCCTTCCAGCTTGTTGACTGCACTACACAGCTTGGTGTCATCAGCAAACTTGCTGAGGGTGCACTGTCCATGCCATTGACAAGGATGCTGAACAGTATTGGCCTCACCACTGACCCCTGTGGGACACCATTTTTCACTGCTCTCCAGGTGGACAACAAGCTGTTGACTGCATAGACTAATAGATAATAACAGACTAATATATTCTCTACCAAAATGAAAGCTGTAACAAAAGAAAAAGAAATGTATTCTTTCAGTGGCTGCTTAGCGGTGGTCTCACACTAAACCAGCAAGCAGATTAGATCACAAAATCATGGTTCAATAGAAGATTTTAAAAATGGGAATAATTTATAATCTGTTCATATTTAAAATGTAACTGGTACATGAATGAGTCATCTTACACTGTTATTATCATTCTTGGCTAGGGTGACAGTGATGAAAACTTTTCCTGTCAGACCAAATATGGAAGAATGTGGGGCATGTGTCTTCTAAACACATAATTTTTAACAAAACCTCTTATTTTTGCTTCAAATTCAACATATTCTTGGTCATCTGTTGGTCATAACATTGATTTTTATTCCACTTGGTATCGTACCAGCTGGAGTCAGTTCATGTTAGTGTCAGAGATAATACATAAAGAACAAAAAATGCATTTCAGCTGCTGAGGTTCAAGAGGAAGGAATACGATATTAAATCAGAGGATACCTGAATACACCAGGTAAAACTCTGTCTTGTCTGTGCTTCATGGGTAGCCTTCTGTTTTCTATGTCTCTGAATAGGCAATGAGTGAATTGGGGTAGGAGGGAACAGCAGGTGTTTATTTAGAAGGTAAATATGCTATTATGTAGCTCGTGGTCTAGTGATCAGTATGCAAGTATACAAAGACTGGGGATGGCTATGATGGACTGTGACACACAGCGAAGTGGCATGCTGATTGACCTGCCAGCCCAGTGGAGAAGCCAGTCAATACCAGTAAAATTCATAAAGTGTTTCTTTCTGCCAGTTCGGCTGACAGGCCATTGATGCATGCTGGAGAGTGACTGGTAGTCAAGCTGTAGAGCATCATCTGCCATTTCCACAGACTTATCAGTGACACTCACGGGTAAGATGGCATTTAGTTTATGTAGCTGATGACAAACCAAACAGTCCTTTCTCAGCAATCACCAGCAGTTTTTCAGCAGTCTGGCAAAGACAAAGAAATGTGTGCTTGCACGGCAGTACAGTCTCATTCTTGCACATTAAACACGCATTGACCTGGCTTACTTCCATATGTGATTGTCAAGCTTCTGTTCCTCAATCACTGTTTTTTGTAGCAGAATTGACACAATACAGTTTCTCTGTGTAAAAGTCATACTAATTCCCTTTTGTCTCTGCTTGTCTTTTTGCACCAACCTATGGAACAATTTCCCGAAAATCCTCTATTTGTTTCCTCAATATGAAATGAAACCTGATACATAATAAAATAGAAATGAAATTATACATAGTGCTGTAGGAGTGAAAACAGCAGAAAACCAAGACAAACAATCTAGCAGCAATAAGCAACACACCTACCTTAAATTCTCCCTTGCATTTTCTTCCTTATTGGGATTAATTTAGGAAATCCTGATTTCCCAAAAAAATCTTAGTCCTGATTTCCAAAAAACACTCTCACTGACTGCCAAAACAGAATCTTAGCCACTGTTTTCCCACCTGTTTTCTTTCATACTATTTAAAACTGAATTTAATCATATATACCAGAAGAACGTGATATTGCATGATTTTCACACCGGATGAGAAAATTCCATCTCTCTAATAAGAAGATGCTTTAGAAGATGCTTTAGAGGAAGTACATAAAATCACTGTCATGGTTTGACACTGGCCAAATGCCAGGCACTCACAAAAACTGTTCGCTCACCTTCTTCTTGCTCTCAGCTGGGCAGAGGAGAAGGAAAAAAACTTAACAAAGGGCTCATGAGTTGAGAGGAGGACTGGGAGAAAATACTCCAAGGGTAAAACAGGTTCGAATTAAAAGGTATAAAGTAAATTTATTAGTAACAGAGTCAGAGGAGGATAATGAGAAGTAAAATANTCTAAGAGCAAAACAAGTTCAAATTTAAAGGTATAAAGTAAATTTATTATGAACAGAGTCAGGGGAGGATAATGAGGAGTAAAATAAGCCTTTAAAGCACCTTTTTCCCCCCCAGCCCCTCCCTCTTTCCCACCGACAGTGCAGGGAGACAACAGGGCGTGGGGGTTTTGGTCAGTTCATCACGTGAGATCTTCTTCTGTTCAGTCAGGGAGAGGAGCTTTTCCTCTGCTATGCCGTGGGGTCCCTCCCACAGGAGACAGTTCTCTGTGAACTCCAGCATGGCTCCAATCTCATGAGCAGCAGTCCTGCCAAAACTGCTGCAATGCGAGTCCGTCCCATGGACAAACAGTCTTCCCAAAACTGCTCGGGTGTGGGTCACTCGTCCACGGGGTGCAGTCCTCTAAGGATAGGCTGCTCTAGTTTGGAAGCAGGGGCCCTCTTTCTCTATCTCTGGGAGCAGGGGCCCCATCTCTCTATTCAGGTCTCCCACTGGATCACAGCTTTCTCTGGCATCCACCCGCTCTGGCATGAGCACCTCCCTCACGGGCTGTGAGTGGATCTTTGCATCCCCCCATGGACTTCATG
>VZTA01024770.1:0-33104 GCA_013398855.1 Mohoua ochrocephala | reverse complement strand
CATTCCAATCCCTGAAGCTCTCACAAGCTCAGCAGGTGGTTTGGAAAGGCAACATCACTGCCTTCCATTCACTGGAAGGAGATGAATTCACACAGAAAACCTGCTGAAGAGGCACAAGTGGAATTAAATCTTCTGAATAACCTCTTAGTACAGGTATGGGAAGAGCACTTTGCCTTCTGTTTAAGCTTAGCAGAAGTTTTGCTGAATTGGGATCCAGGACTCCTCACCCAGAAACACTGACTTGCCCCGCAGCTCAATTTCCCTATCTGCAGGATGAGTAATAATGCTTTTTACATCAGATTATTATTTACATCAAGTTAGTCATTAAATGCTGCAGAATTTTACAGCATTCATTAAAATACTGTAAAAAACCAAGATTAATCAACTATCCATTACTCATTATGTAGGATTACTCACAGGGCAGGTTTCTTCCTGAACGGATGCCCACCACCCTTTTAACCAAAGGAATAATATGACTTACAGAAATCACTGCAATGCTGACAGTGAACGACAAATACTTTTATTCTGTGTAATCTTCTGCACATGGTTAAAGACATGACCGGATGAAAAACAGCCTTTCTGCAAATGTTCCTGCGAAATGGAGCCACTCCTTGCAAATAGGCACGAGCAGCGAATTAAAAACACACACCAGATTTTGATCTCAGTTCAGCAAGTTTTGCTTGGGCACAAGTCCATTGGCTTCTTCACCCAACCAAGCGAGACACAAATCAGGATGACATATTCATGCATGTCAGATAAAAGTGTGCGGGGTTATGTCCATATTAGTCATGCGATAACAGGACAGATGCATGTTAGGGTGGAACACTGTTAGCAAATTATCTCACAAAAGGCTATTTGTCTTCCTTGGGACGTGTGCCACCATTTCAGCGAGTCTGAATAAATCTACATTCCTGACTTCCCGTCATGGAGACTTAATCCAGCTCGGTCAGCGAGGAGATGCAGGTTGCAATAAATTGGTTGGAGAAGGAAAAGCTTTCAGAAGGTTTTGGATTCGCCCTTCTGTGTTGTCACATTTCTGCACTCACACTCACCAAACTACCCAGCAGCACACTGGGAAGGAAGTGAGAGAAGGGACACGTGCAGATGCCTGCAATCCAGCTAGGATGTGGCTGGCTGGATTGCCTTCATAACCACTGGCCAGATGTTGAAACATCGGTGGTGTGTTTCATCTTACGCAGAAGTAAAGGCCCCAAAGAGATCAGCTATTTCAGAGTTCACTTGGAAAGGAAATGAGGGGGACCAGCTTGTGTAGAGTGTGCTGCTCTATTTGGATGCAGATAAATTTCACTTGAGTTGTGTGTGAGTCAGAGCTCCCCACACCTGGCAACCTTCAGCAATGGCAAAGTGTAAAACTGCTTCATTTTACCTGTTCCTGTGCTAAACAGTAGTGACATGATGACAAGTCTGAGCCCTCTGTGCCTCAGGTCCTCTCTCTGTGACAGTAAGAGCAGCATCAGCACAGAAACAGCTGGAATTTAAGCTCCCAGATGGATTTGCTTAACCCACGACTATTTTGCCCCGAAGTGCACTTAGGAGCACTCTGTCTTTCAGCAGCAGTCACAGAAGCCTGCACCAAAAACCTGTAGCAAGCAGTAACTCCTTAAACAACCTCAGCTAAATATGCAAAGCTGGCCTGCCTACATCTTAAATTAATCAAGCACTGAGTCAAGGTGAGGAATGAGTATAGAAAGAGAGAGTATTAGACCTGTTTTCCTCTCCCCAAAACTCAGTCCAGTCGAAAAAGTGGCCTGAGTCACGTCTGCCTGTGCTCACTACTTCTGCCTGCTTTTAGCTTACGAGCTCTTTTGTAACCTGCCTCTGACACAGAGGTATTTACTAAACAAATTTCTGATCACGGGATCCTGCTGTCAGCTAACAAATTCTATTTGCTACACTGACTCCAGGACAGCCATAGGCTGAGGAAAAAAGCTCTGGTCAACTCCTAACCCTGTTTACCAGAGCAGGACCTAAATTGTGAAGTTCACATATTGTTTAATGCTGTGACCTCTGTGCACTTGCTAATCCCTCATCCACTGCTCTGCAGCTTCTTTCTTGTCCACAGCCTCCAGACTAATACCCAGAAAGATGCTTGGATTTCCAAAACTGCAAACCATGCAGCTGTCACATTCACAGGGGATGTTATGTTGAGTCAGCACACTGCCCCAGCACGGCCACAGCTATAGGATCTCTCCTTCCTATGGATAATCACATCTTCGCCCGCATCAGGCACCTTCCTGCCGCAGCAGGATTTTGATACCAGCAGCAAGATTGCTTCTGCGCTCAGGGCAAGCTGAAATTAGACCAGAGAAAAGACTTTGGAGTCCGTTATCCTTGTAATTAATCTTTCAAAAATCAATGTTCAAATCACTAGATTTCCCCCATTGTGATGATTTATAAAATACTATCAGATTTTATTATTGGTCTATTGAAATATTTAATTTGTTATGAACTCATGAATATTCTGTTTCATCCAGAAATACCCAGTGCTTCACTGGGGCAGACTCAGAGTCCAAGCTCACAGAGAAGTAGAGACCTAAATCCAGCATGTATCACTCCTCTGACATGGCCGTGTCTTTCTGCACAGCCAAGGAATCTCATTCCTCCTAGACTGAGTTTAGTTGTTCCACATTTTTTCTGTTTGCATCGCAGGCAGTGCTCAGGGTGCAGCTGATGTGTGGAAATTCACACCCCAGCACATTTTAGTCATTACTTGTATAATTAATTAACATCACTTGACACTGGCACAGGCTGCCCAGAGAAGCTGTGGATGCCCCATCCCTAAAAGTGTTGGTGCCTGGTCTAGTGGAAGGTGTCTCTGCCCATGACAGGGATGTTGGAATTAGATGAGCTTTAAGATCTTGTCCAGCCCAAATCGTTCCATGATCCTATGATAAATGCACACCAAAAATCACTGTGATGAAGATGATAGAGCTGCACTAGTGTACAGGCTACAGAGGATCACAATAAGGTGACACTTCCCTTCCCTGAAAAGTTTTTGTTTCAGATGAAGGAAAAAATGGGGGGACACTTGGAATGACGCTTCACCAAATCTGAAATGAAATTTCAGACTGCTCCAGGTGGGTTGAGGAGGAAGATCTTTCCTGCAGGATATTCACTGAGAGAGAAATCAAAGCAAGTGGATATACAGACTCTGTGTCAAACTGCCCCTATATACAGCCCAGATATATGTGCCCAAAATAAATGTGACAACCTTTCAGTGCTGTCATGCAGTTTCACTGAGAAACACAGTATCAGGAGTTCAATACTGCGTGAAAGAATAAAAAAAAATTAAAATTAGAATTTATAATTATTAAGAAAATCTTTAAAAATTGACTGTGCAGTCTCACTAGAAAAGAATTTGTTCGTTCCAAGACAGTGCCTTTTTGTCCTTCCATCTTAGAAAATCTTTTCTATGCTCTAGGAAACAGCATCTCTCCTCCAGGTAATTCTGCTTTTTAAACCTCAGTTTTCCTCAAATGTGGGAAAAAACCCCAAAACCCCAACAAATCCTCACAGCCTAATTTGACTGCTCTGAAACAGCGGTTCAAAAAGAAATGTGTCATTTGGAAGTATCTGATTAAAAATTAAGCAATTCTTAACAAAAATAACATTTCAATGAAAAAAAAAAGAGTCAGGCTCATACCTTTCCTGATAAAAAAAGATTCATTTTATTTAGGTAGATAACTGCCCTTTCAAATGTATTTTTTAAATTTAATTTTAATTTTAGTAGGGGGTACAGTGTGACATAGGTGTTCAGACCATGAATGAGTCTGATAGAAAATAACTGAGGGCAAATAACACCAAAAAGGAGGGAGAGGTTTTGAAATTGGATTGTGTAAGATGTTACTAAGAAGTATTAAGCAAAGGCCTTCCCTGAAACACAACCATACTAATATTCAAATTAAATACCTATTAAATATAAGACGCACACTTCACAATATGGATTCTCCCAGGGCTTTGATTATGAGGTGGCAGGAAGAAACCTGTAATTAATATTATATGGTGGTTCTTTTCAAAGGAGATTGTTCCAAGAGCTGTAATAACTACTACTTTAGTAAGTTGTCCTTCAATAGCTAAAAAGCAATTAGGACCAGAGCAAAGGTAAACATGCAAGCCTGTTTAATTGCTGACAATATTTTTTTGGAAAAATTGAAATGATGATATTTTTGAACAGTTTTAGCAGTTGCAGGTTTGATCTTGCTTTGAATCTAGATACTTTTCATGTGCCAGGTCAACATTTGTTCCGTCTAATGGAACAGAAACACCTTTAAGGAAATGATTCCTTCAAACATTTTTGCTCTGTACCTTTGGCCTGAGGCATCCTCCTTGGAGACCAAACCATTTGGAGCAAAGAAATAGCATCTAAATGGAGCTGTGAAAACGGCAATAACATCTGGCACGGTGAAACAAAAATTAGCAATTATCATCTCCCAGCAGTGCAATGGAACCAGATATTCCCTGTCCATCAAGAGGAAAATAATTAATGCTTAAAAAGAGAACCAAATTAAGTTTACCTAATCAAATGCTCTGATACAGGGAAATTTTTCTGGATCTCCATTTAACTAGGTGGTTATACAAATAGGTGTGTAGTACTTAACATGAATCCGAGATACTTGCTCCCCTTACATTCCATGGCAACACATTCCATAAGTTAATTATATGCTTTCTTAAAAAAAAAAAAAAAAAGGCATTTAATCCGTTTCACGGTGGCTGTGTTGCTCATCAAATGTCTAGAACAGTTAATGTCCTGGTAAGACTATCAGCTCAGCAATTTTTAAACCCGAAAGGGCTTATTTTGTCATCTTGTTTGACCTATCAGCTGCTAAAGGCCAAGGGACTTCTCCGAAGTTATTCTTGCTTTAATCTTCACTAGATCCTGACTTTGCAGCGCAGATCAGTCTAGATTTGAAAGTGGCTGGTGGCAAAATGTGTTGTTCCAATACTCAATTACTCTCATTTGTTCCAGTCAATGTTTGTTTAGCTTCCACTTCTAGCTTTCAGACCTCGTTATACCCATTTTTGGTAGAATAACTAACCCCCTTCTTGTCCATCATCTGGTTTTGGGTGAAGTGTAACATCCTGCTTGCTCAGGTCCCTGATAGATGATTCAGATCATAATTTGTTCTTTTTCATTTTTCACTTCTCTCGTGCTCTTTGTAGCATCACTTTATTTTTATCAGCACTTAAAGGTTTCTTGGAAGTGTAATGTCAAATAATCATCTCAGGCCCACAGTGCTTATAAATGATACTTTTTAGTGGTTAAACTGCTCCAGTCCCCTCTGCACAGCAGGCCAAGGGCTTCTGCACTGTCCCTTCTTACATTTCTCCTCTCCAAAGCTGAGACACGGAGTGTTCCAGATACCACATCTCTTCCCCAACCAAATCAGTCCTGGACAAACAACACTGGTCTAGCCCAGATTTCTAAAATTTACAGTCCTTGACAGTGTTCTGTTAACCTCTGATGAACCTTGCCCTCTTGTTTGGACTGCTGAATCTCCCCTGAAAGAGAAATGCTGCTGCTGTCCGGAGACAGCAAGTCCATTAGTGCTGGCAGAGGCATTTCCTGAAGATCAGCTGTCTGCTCCTTCTGGGGGTATTGCATGACTGAATTCATCTTAATCAAGCCAGAAGAATACCTTTTGTCTGGAAACGTTGACCTCCTGTGTGAACTGGATCTTGAACGATTTCCTGTTCCGTCTAGGGAATGTCCATTCCGCCAGAAAATGGACCTGAGGAGGTACTGGTTAATGCAAGAAAGGGAAATAAAAGGGATATTTATCTGAACTGCAATGTTCTGAGGACATAATTTGTATTTTGTGTGGTCAGAGCTCTTCCCACTGTCAGTGTATTCCTCAGTATGTCAGGAGCAGAATGTCCATGGCATTTCAAAGCCCAAGACATGGGACACCACTGCCAGAGAGGTCCGGGAAGAGGTTCCAGGTTGCTCTCTGAAGAGTTTGCAGGCAGTAGATGGGAACAGTTTTAGCTTAGCTAGGGTTATGAGATCATGTCCTTGATGGCTCGTTGCAGATAGGGACAGGAAAGAACTCCAAAACCTGATGTCCTCCCAGTGTATAAAAGTTTACATCTGACCATTAGAGTTTTTTCAAGTGAAATAAAATGTAGAACATAGCACCAAAGAAAAAGAGCAGTTGTGCAAAGATAAAACACTTTTCACATTCGTGCCCATGGTTTCCTTTTTAATTATTTTTTGCTAGCTTTTTTTCTCTCTGACACATAAGGAAATTCACAAAAAAACCTGTAAGATACATCTTTAAAATACTTAACAAAGCATGAATTAGTCCTTTAAAATAAGGAATGCCACATTAGAAACCTCTGTGCATCATTGATATGTAACTTAGATTATTTTAGACTATTTTAGGGCAAAACCCCACGGTGGTTTCTCTGAGCTGGTAGCACAAACGGAAAGATAACAGTTGTGACCAGAGTTTTATGAAAACACAGATGACAGCTGTTTTCATTCCTTCATCATGCGACAGAGAAGTGGTCAAGTAAACTCTTCAGAAGTTCAATTTGACTCAACCTTTTAAAAATCTCTGTGATATGCAACGTAGCTGGAATAAAACAACACCTAACCCCAGCACCTGCTGCTTAACTTAAAATAACTGACCTGCCAATGATGCTCCTTATTTCTTCCTTCTTCTCCATGCCTAAAGGTAGCAAAAACCCATCCAGCTTTTCCTACCTTTATCTGTCCATGCCAGGGATCTCACATTTGGTGCCAAAAGGACTTTGCTCTGTGTGTCAGACTTTGGATGCAGAAGGTCACTTTGCTCTCCTACAAGAGGGACACGGAGATTGTCCCAACCAGAAGCAAAGGCACAATGGGGCTGGGTGCTCACAGAACATTTATCCTGCTCCAAGTAGGATAAGAGACATCCTGAACCTTCTTCTGCCTGCTCTGTCCAGTGGATATCTGTGTGCTGGGGTGTGTGCCAGATGAGAGTGTGCTCCACACTGTCGTCCTGCATCCTTGGCAGCAGGAAAATCCACTCAGCTCTGCCAGGCTCTGCTCTCTCTCTGTCTCTGGAGCAGTGGCTGCACCGGACAGAAGGGTTGATCCAAATAAGAATTTTTCCCACTGGAATTATACAAGTGGGTTGACTGGAATGTTTTGTGAATTCATGCTGATCAAAGAGATTTGTTTCAATTGAGAAGGGAAAAAAAAAAGCCGTAGGAAAATGGGAAAAGGGTTTTGGAAAAAATGTAAATGTTTTTTATTTGGATGCTTTCAAAGTAATTTGAGGTGATGTTTCATTTAAAAATATACTTCAGTTTTATTTAGAGTAGAATAAACATCCTTTCCAAGGGTTCTGAGCTGCAATATTTCATTTCAACCTGAAAAAAATGGACTTGAAATAAAACTGCCTTTGCTCCTGTTCTACTTGCTGTCACCTATCATTTTTATGTCACTTAAAAAAAATATTAAAAATTCAGAAACACTATAAAAAACATTAACTGTGATATCCAGAAATGGTGGTACCCGAAATAGCCTTTCGGGGTTTGACATATCTTTCCAAGTCTTATTTATTTATGTAGAAAAACATTGGGCTTCTTAGCATTTCTTGTTCCTCTGACCGTACTCACGTTTGTGGAGAAGCGCATGATCTTACAGGAGCTATCTTCTACTAAAATGAGAGTGATATCTCCAGGTAATGGATAGACATTATGTAATTTCTTCTCCTGATGGTGATCAGTGGAAATCTGAAAACCAGCCCAGGCTCCTCTGTGAAGGGATGGATATTGCCCCTTTTTTTTTTGCAGAGACCCATGAAACTAATTTCCAGTAGCTTTCCTCTTTTCTTTTCCCTGCTTGACTTCGGAACAGGAGGTCAGGTCAAACTCCTGGCTGGTATAATAGCTAATTACACCCCCTATTTGGCCTGGGATGTGGGGTGAGGCATAAATTAGGACCTGATAGCTTAGTTGGTGCCATGGTGGGTTATTAGATGTGTGTCAGCGAGCAAAGTTGTGATCAAAGCTCACAGCGAGGCAGCCAGAGGTCGTGAAGCATGGCTGGGGACTAATTGCTGGGCTGTGTGCTGAAAGGAAGTTTGCAATGAAAGGCCATTAAGATTCAGGTTTTCCAATCTGTGGAGCAAAGCTATGGAGAAGTGTGGATTGTTGAGAAAGCAGGGAAATGAGGGGGTCCAGCGTGAGTCCTGTGCTGGGTGATGATGAGGGCTCGCCTCATTTTCAAAGAGTTTTCCTAAGGAAGGGCAGGATCTGCTTCTAGACATCAGTCCTGGCAAGGGCTTATTAACCCATATCTTCATTTAAATGGGTTGGTCAAAAGAAAAGAGACTTTTTAAAGGGCTCGCACTTATGGAGAAATTTGGCTGGTTGTAAAATGCGCTGGCGGCAACAAAACTTTGCTTGTGGAGCAGAGAGTGGAGGGGGCAGAGGATGTAGTCAGACACTTGAAAAGCACACCAAGATCTATGAATGACAGCTCTTTAAAGAAAAAAAATTAGAGGGATAAAATTATAATTGCTTTTTATTCTCAAAGGTTTTCTACACATTCTGCACAGCACACCAGATACATTTTGCTAATATTGCAAAAGGGGAAACTGAGGCAAAACTAAATAAATTTCACTTTTTAATTTATAACACTCAGACTCCCACAGATCAGATATCCTGGAGACCAAATGACATAATTAAGCTGATTTGAAGGAGAATGGACAACCATTTCCCTATTTTTTTCATTACTGTTTTAAAAATTAATCACGTGTGAGCTATCAGTCACTTTTCCAGTCTTGTTTCCCTTCAGGTCTTTTTCAGAACTCTGAAAATTTCCCAGTTAGATCTTTCTCAATTTATCTCTCCTCTTCCTCCAAAACTTTGAATGAAATAAAATAAAATAAAATAAAATAAAATAAAATAAAATAAAATAAAATAAAATAAAATATTTCATAGCTGTTTGTATATTCAACATAGATGAGGGCAAAAACTTTCATTTTCTAAGCATCAGTATAATTTTTATGTATGTGAGCAGTTTGAATGAAATAAGTATTTAAGTTATTACATGATGCAAGACCTAAATAACAGAGACTAAATGTTTTCATGCCTGTTTTGAAAGGTCATCTTGAATATAAACAACGATAAATAGCTAAGAAAAGTCCGGTGGCTCTGGCCAAATATAGATTGTCAGAACCAAAGCTGGAATTTCCACACAGTGAAATTTCCACTCTGTCAACATATATTTGTAGTAAGTTTGAGACAAAATGTCATATTTTGGGGAAAGAAAAAGAATCCCATGAGTGCTTTGGTCAGAAATGTTGAAAGGCATTTGTGCCACTTTGACTTGCAGCTACTCCCAGCTATCAAAATCAAAGGAGTTGTAGTTTCTGTCCAACATTTCTTCAGGAGTTTTTGGCCACAACTACATTTCTCATGAACCCACGTGTCCCAGCTCAAGGATCAGTTTCTTGATCCATGAGCCAACATCCAACCTGTTGGCCTGTGTCACCTGATCCGAAATGAGAACAGCAGGAGGGGCAAGTACTATTGCAGCTTTACCTTAGAAAAAACCCTTGCACAATCTCCTACCTGCTGGGAATCACATTCCTCCTCTCTCTCGCCTCTTTTCCATTAAACCTGGCTCACATCTTCCTTTTCCTCTCCCCTACCTGTCCTTGGGATAGGGCGTGCATGTGTCATTGGCAATGGTAATTATTGACCGGTATCGTGCAATTACCAAGGCATATCACCAGCCTGGCAATGAACTCACACCTTTTAAATGTACAGTTATTATTTAAAGGCATAAAATGAACCTTAAATAAAGTAAACTGTGGCTGTAGTTTTCTTTCCTTGTATCAAAGGAATTTTAGTTCCACGTAAATGAATTAATTCAGGGAAAAAACACTGAAGCAAAGATTAAAATCTCTGTGTGGTATTTCACAGGTGAAACAGAAAGCAAGAACAACATTTAATAGCTTTCCTGGCTGCTTGCAGCGTATTTTCTTTTACAGAAAATCACTCGTTGTGAAAGCAAAAGGGAAAGAAAAACCGTGTTGTTGTTGGATTTTTCTTTTTCTTTACCTTGGTATTGAAGAAAATGAGAAGAGAAATCTGTTTCATGTCTCTTTATGTGCTTTTCATACAACTTAACTAGATTATTAGAAATGTTCAGTAATAATCTGTAGATGAAAGGAGCGTTAACTCTTGAGTCTTTATTATGATTAAGGCTTGAAGTCATTTGAAAATTGTATGTGGAACATGATCTATTACATCTTATGGCAAATAGGAGCTCATATATTTAGGCTACAGCTAAAGAGTAACATCTGCCTATGTCTTGAAGAACTAATTGCTAGCAAAAGAGAAATGAATATGTTTGTGACTTTTATGGTAAACTCGGCAGTAAAGGGAATAAGGTCCTGATGTGGAAAATTGGAAAGTCAGTTGTTCTGCAGAAACAAACCATTCTTCCGTGAGGAGTAACGGAAGAGATCTTTTTCTTTTTATATCCTGAGACAAAAGGCAAGCTCAGGACTACATGGTTTTAAGTTGAACTTTCAAACCCATAATCGATAAGTTGGTTTCCATACCTGCTGTAGTAACACTGCCAACAGCAAAGGTGCTTTGGCAACAAATCTGCTCCTGTTGAAGTCAAAGGTAAAATTCTTTAACCTGTAGTATCCATTTTGGTACTTGTGAATTCCAGAAATGAGCCAAACCCTGAGATTTAAAAGCGGCATGCGAATTTCCCTAAATTCAGGCTTAACTTGTTACTAGGCTTTAGGTTATGCTTGCTGGGGAGCCAGACTGATGCCATTTGAAAATTTCAGATCTGGATCCAGTTTTTGATTTAACACACTCTCAACACTTCAACTTGTTCAGTTCCAAGATTTTAGTTCAGGTCCTTCTATTCTCAGTTTTATAATGTTGTACATGCAATTGTTTGAAGTCTCTAAAATGATTAATGTGCATGCAACTCTATGAAAACATTCTTTGGTGTTTCTCCAATTTGTGGTTTCATACATGAGAATAAGAAGCAATGAAGAAATATTATCCTTTGCTTGCACTGCAGCAAGTACCACTAGTCATGTAAATACGCTGCAAAAATTACTCAGCTCTATTTGAATCACTGTTTGTGGAGCTCAGCTTTGTTTTACTAAAGCAGCTGTTGGAATCCTATGTCTTTAAATAAATAATTCATTTATATGAGGAAAGAAAACCTGAGTGATTTCTTCAAGTGATGTGAGTTGCTATCGGGAGTATTGCTGGGAGCGTGCAGGTTTATTACCCACAGCCTTTTCATGAGGCTTTGGTAACACAAGCGCTTATTCCTGTTTAGGTTTCTCAGAAAGGGATGTTTAGGTGTAAGAAGAAATCCTGGTTAACAGACAGGTAAGCAAATCATATACATCTGGAACTGAGATCCATAGATAGGAGGTTCAAGAGATGTGTATGTACACAGTGCATTCACCAATAGAGGCATAATAACCACAGTCCAAAGGCATTCTGGAAAACAGTGGTTTAGAAAAGACTTCAAACCCATATGAAGATTATTTTCTGCATGAGACCATTTTCTGTAGAAGCTCCTAAAGTGCAGGGTACAATCCCACCCTGCAGAAGGTGGTGCTCTTCAGGTATATGACATCGCTAAAACTGATACTGAAATAATATGTGCTTTTCTGGTATTCATAATGAAACCAGGCTGTAGACAAATTGGAAAGTGTTGTTGACTACAAAATAATTTGAATTCAAGGTCCAAACCAAAAATTTCCACTTACTGGTTAAGTTCTTTAGACCTTCTGTTGCAAACACTCCCGCAAGATGATTGTAGCAGCCTCTTCAGTGATTACATTTTTTTAATATACAACTGCTGTTGATCATGTAGGCTGACATTTGTTCTTCTAGTACAGATATATGAGGATGGTCTTTCCAGCTGCTTCTTCTACAATCTGCGAAAATTTTTCATTCCCCTTCTGTTCTGAATCTCAGCCCAGAAAGTCTTCCTATAATTTGTGATCTCACTTAGATGGAGGCAGAAAAGTTGTTTGGCAAGGCCATTTAACTCACTGACAATTCCCAAGGCCATGGCTTTTCCCTAACCCTGAAAATATACCCCAGAGATGATGCTTATGTGCACAGGTCAGAAAAGGGTCTATTGGGAGTAGAGAAGTATCATATTGTATCATATCATATCATATCATATCATATCTATCATATCACGTCATATCATAGTATGGTTTGGGTTAGAAGGGACCTGAAGGATCATTTAGGTCCAACTCCCTGCCATGGGCCTTGATTTCCAGGCTGAAGTTGGATTTTGCATTCTAGCCTAGAAAGAAAATTACTGGACTTTATCATATAAGCACATGTTGAGCAGGAGATGAACTCTGTGGATGGACAAATGATTTCCCAGCCTGCACAGAAAGTGATGCAACACTCAGATGGAGAACATGCAGAAGGTGCAAACTTATAAGGAGGTCCTCCTAAGCAAACAGTATTCAAAGTTCTAGATGAGTCTGCAAAAAAAGTAAATCACCATGGACTGACATTTTTATCTGCAGCCAGTGCAAATCCTGGACCGTACCCAGGTAAGACTGCCTGGAGCCAAAGATATTTCCAAACCTCCAATACCGTCAGCAATTCCTGATCCCACTCTGCTCAAACTCCTCTTTCCACAGAAGAAAGAGCAAATCAATACCTAGTTAGTTTGTGCATTTATGCAGGAATCTCTAATGTCAGACAATAGACACACTTGTGGCAACGCATTAACATTGACATGGACTCCACTGAAATATTAGTGAAGTGCTGGAGGTATTGAGGACATTCAAACTACACAAATCTGACTATAAAAAAGATCAATAATTTTAAGTGGCCTCCAAATATTAGCACAATGCAGCAAGTGGAACAGACTTTTTGGCAGAGCCTGTAATAGGACAAGGAGTAATGGGTTTAAATAAAAGAGGTTCAATTTAGATTAGATACAAGGAAGAAGTATTTTTACAATGAGGGTGATGAGGCACTGGCACAGGTTGTCCAGAGAGATGGTGGGCGACCCATCCACAAAAACATTCAAAACCAGGCTGGATGAGGCTCTGGGCAACCTGATCTAATGGAAAAGTCCCTCCTCTTTGCAGGGTGGGGGAAATAGGTGACTTTTAAAAGTCCCTTCCGACCCAACGTATTCCTATGATAACAAGCCAGGTAAGCCTGTATTTCCTTCAGCACATCTCTCCTGTGCCTAAGTGATGGACAGCTTTTTGCTCTGTGTGCTCAGTGCTCTAGGTTTAACCCACTATTGATAGGTTATTGGTTTGAGCAACTTAGTTGGAAAGTGTCATTTTAACTTTCTGTTCAATGTGTGTCATGCCTCTTCCTTAAGAGAAGTTAAACATCTGGATTAAAATCTTGTTGAATGCAGTGTTAGGGTGCCATTCTGGGTTTGCATTACTGGAAAGGAGAATAATACTCAATGTTGCTGGGGGGACAACAGATCTTTATTTAGTGTAAACAAAATTCTGGGAAAATGTGTGAGAAGTACCTCACATTCTGTGCCCCCTCTCCATTTCATCCCTCCCTTCCCACCCAGAAATTCAGCTCCCTGGTCGGAAATTTCCATTCTCCCCAAGTGCCTGCCCTGCAGGGTTGCGCTGGTTTGAAGCATATCTAACACAGCAATTGAGAGGTTTGTTGGGTTCACACGCACCAGAGAGAGCAATTTTACTTTCATACTTGATGTTCTTGTGCACATCTGACCAGAGTAACTGAGTGCACAGGTTGTAATCTTTCCAAAAGCAGTAGGTTGATATCAAAGACTTTGCAGCGAAGCAAGGAATTGTGGCAGTACTTCAAGGAACAGGTTTGCAATTAACTGTTAAATACAGATTGAAGGAATGCCCCGCTTGGTTGCTGCAGGCTTTCCTTGCACGCCAGCAATGACTGAATCTAAAGCACAGAGCATGGCAAGATGATAACCTGTTAGCAGGGGGAGGAAAACGGGGTAGAATTATTGAGCAGTTGATAACATGCAGGCTGCTTAATGGTTTCAGAATATTGTACAAAAAATAACAAATCAGCCCCTCTGAATTACAATTGTGTTGACAAAAAAAAAAAAAATGAAAAGGGAAGGAAAATAACCAACTCGTATTGTGTACATGTGAAATTTCTTTTGAAAAGCAAAGCAAGCTACAAACTGCTCAGCCTACAAGCTCATTCAGCCATTGAAGCATATTGCAGATGACAGTGCACATAACCTGGAAAACAAAACAAAAGAAAACAATACACTTAGCTGTCAAAAAAACCAAACCCCAACCCCAGCTCCCAAAACCTGAGATTGCTTTTATATTTTGCAGTGTAGTCTGGGTCTAGTGCACACAGTGGTTCTAGTTTTAGGGGAAGGCAAATGGATAAAATATTTTGATTCTGTTTTCTATCCCATTCTTTAATTATTAGATTTTCCCGAGGGTCTCAGAGCCTCACAATGTGAGCAACTATTACATTTGTCTGGAAAGGAAAACTTTGGATGCATTTGCCCAGAGAGGTTGTGGAATCTCCTTCTCTGGAGATATTCAACAGCCATTGGGACACAATTCTGAGTAACATCTCTAGAGCAGCACTCCTGCTTGAACAGCGAATTTGAAGTAGGTGACCTCCAGCAGTCCCTTCAAACCTTACCAATCCTGTGATTGTGTGTGATTAAGAATCACAGAGAAATAGGCGCTGGAATAAGAGTGGGCTAAGGGTTTGTAAAGGATCTTCGTAACCAATTAGCATCAGCGGAATTTGCAAGGAATTGCTCAACATGTGTCAAGTTTTGGCACCAAGTTGTTATGTCACTTGCTTAAGCAAATATTTTTCCTGCGCAGTTCATGATTTGGCATGAACCTGAAGAGCAGGACAGAAAAAATAGGAACGTTTATAGTGAAAAGGTTTGGTGATTTCTCTACTTTCAGAACTTGGAAATAATACAGATAAAGGAGGGTCATAGCTGGCCCTGCTCCCTACTTCAACCAGGATGTTGGACTAGATCATTGCCAGTTGAATTATCCTATAACCATACAAAAAGTTCATATATGACTGTCTTGTTTTGCCACTGGCTGAGATAATGGCCTGAGCCTCACCTGAAAAATGAGGTAAAATTTGAACCACATCCTTCAAAGAGCAAACACCACTGCTTTGACATTCATACCTCAGGAATTTTTCTGACTTTTTTTCAGGAAAGTCTGCTTTGAGGCAGGAATCACCCAAAGTTATAACTGACTGACAGGTTTTGTGTAATTTTGACTACAGACAGTCTGCCGGTGCAGTGTTTTGCAAAGATCAGGGTTTGATCTCTTACTTTCATCCCATTTTTGTGTCTCTTCCATCCTGAAGATCTTAACCCAAGCAGCTATGTGCCAATGTCAGTAAGAAGCACCCACACTCGACATCTCTATTCAAAACTAGCCATTTCCTGCATAACTAAATGCCAATAAAAGCTGCTATTTGGAATAAAAGCCTATGGAAAAAAAAACCCCTCAAGTTGTTAAGTGAAGACTCAGTTTAGATTGTACCTTGTACCCTTGATTTTTGTAGAAATAATTGTGTTGTAAATGAGTTTTCAATAAGTTTTGTTTGAAACCTTTGATTTTGTTTTATTGACATCAGAATAAGTGTTGAAGTATTTACCATTTACCTTAATATAAAATATTCTTCTAGCTTTAGAGAGCTTTATTTTGTTTAATCAGAGAAGGCAACCAATTCAAGCCAGGGAATTAATTGTAAATTGCTAACAGCTAAATTCAAGTTGAATTTGAGGGGAGGGTTTGGACTGCAGCTCTTCTGTCTATCAGATCAGATGCCTAACTGCTCTTAAAGGTCCATACTTCAAAACTACTTTACATCCTTGAACAAGGAAAAATACAGATATCCCATGTGGAGCTAAGGCCTGCTCATGAAGGAAATGATTAGCACAAAGCTTTCATTTTAATTTTGTATCAAGAAGCTCTACAGGATTAGCTCCTCTCCTGTGCAAATAGGAATAACACCCTGGCACTGGTTAGAGCAGCCCTTGGGCTATCCTGCCAAAACATGAGAGAATGGAAGAAGGTGGAGAAAGAAAACCCAGGGATGGTATGGAGAGAGAACCTATGGGCCAAAAAAAGTAAAAAGAGCTATTTAATACAACATCATTGTCCTTCTCCATTTGATCGAAGTGACTGTGATTTGGGTCACGCGCCAAAATAGTTTTCTGTGTGCAAATGTACACGTGGAAGGAGTTTTATAATTTAGAATAAGTTTTATTTCCTGAATTCTTTATATTTATTTCTTTTTTTTAAAAAACTGTTGATACTACTATCAAAAAAACCCCAAACCAAACACAATTCCTGGTAGATTTCTGTGAAAGATATGATAGTAAAGGAACTGATATTTTCTTGTTACAAATTACTGGTCTACAGCATTTTCCCTTTCAAAACTATATCTTTCCCTCCTTAGTTAACCCTGGAGGAATCGATTCTTTACTCTTTTTTTACATGGGAGTAAAATAAGGCAGCGACCAACTCTTAAATCTTGGGTGAACTGCACGTATGGAGCAGTCTTATAAACACAGCCCCAGCTGTGAGCCTTAAAAATTTGTCCCTGAGCACTGCTGAAAATGCATCTTGTCAAGCAGTGACTTGCCTAAAGGCTGGTGAACAAGAAGATGAAGTGGTTTGGCTGCTGGATCCCATGGTCTCATCTCCTGCTCAGGTGCAGCCTCAGCAGGGATGTGCCAGGACCATTCACAACCTGGAGTAAAACCTTCCCGGGGGATGCTGAGAGGCACTTGACCTTCTCCTTCCTTGTGCCAGCAGCTCCATCTTTGCTTATCAGATCACAAAAACCATGAGATGTTTTACTAAACCTGTGTTAACTTTCCCAAAGGATCTTTTACAACCAGGGAAAATTTAGATTGGAGATTAGGAACAATTTCTTCCCTGAAAGGGCGGTCAAGCACTGGAATAGGCTGACCAGGGAATTGTTGGGATCACCATCCCCTGAAGTGTTCATGAAACATCAGGGTGTGGTGCTTAGGGACACGGTTTAGTTGTGAACTTGGCAGTGCTGAGTTAATGATTGGACTGATGATTATTGAGGTTTTGTCCAACCTAAACAATTCTATGAGTCTCTATTTCCATGAAGCCATCATGGCCATGCAAGCAATTGTCAGCAGAATGGGCTTGGGTGAAAGCAAACTCACCAGAAACTCCAAACTGTGGTATATGTAGCTAAATTGATGTAAGACTATCAGATTAAAAGCCATATTTATCTTTTTCTCCACACACAGGCACACAGACATGCACAGCCAAAAATAATTAATGCTATGAATTTCTCTGATCAACTTTCTTTAACTATTTAACTACAAGGTTGTCCAAGGGCTAAAGCAGAGATTCCTGCCTAAATGCCTGTGGAACATGTCTGCATTTCATAGAGTCTGAAAAGTGTTTTGTCAACACTTAGCCCGAGATAAATGAGAGGTTGGAGTTTTAGATCATGTTCCCAATCACTTGCTAACTGCAGCCAGTCACTGAATTGTCATGTCCTGGAGATTGCTTTCACATTCTTGTGAATTAGTGTAGCATGTGTCAGCATTCCCGAAGAGCCTTTCAGGCTGTTATGAGCTCTGTCCTCCTCTGAGCAGGAGTTCAGCAGATGCAATTCCACTGCTTTGGGGAAGAGATTCATCAATCATAATCACGCCTTAGTCTCTCACCAGCAGAAACAGCAAGAGAGGTATCTTGATTAAACTTCCTAGAAGAAAATGCGAAAATACATCTAAAGACTAGAAATTACATCAGAGTACAAAGTTTGATCTCTTCTTGAATCCAATTTTTCTTCAGTTCAAAGGTACATGGATTGATTGTCTTGGGTCATTGCAAATAGTTCTATTAAATAAGGTCCTGCAAAATGTGAAGGGTGAGATGCACCAAGGCTTAAATATCAGTAGTGTTCACATCCACACATGAGGCAGTCTCCCTCAGCTGCCTTTACTGTCAAGCTGAGAAAATAAAGAAAGTATTTGGGCATAACTTTTCACATCCAAAAGTAAGTGCAAAAATAGACCACTTAACTCCATTGTTTGTCAATGGAGTTTGAGAAAACTGGCCCAGATGCAGAAGTCTACATTAAAGATGCCCAAGGTAGTCGTATGTACCACCTTATGCAAGGAAAAAGTCCCCTCCCTTCCTGAAGTCATTCAAGTTATTGTGTGCATCACTTGTTGTGAGAAAGTAACCTCCTATCTTGTGGAAGAACTGTGGTTAGACTGTGCAGAGAGATGGGGAGGGAAAAAATGGAAGTGTTTGAGAAAGGAACTGAAATAAAGAATAAACCAGGAAGAACCTAGATTTCCAGCATCATAATTACAGCACTCTGAGAAATAATCTGGACTCCTAATAGCTGCTTCATACATACTGGAATATTTTGGTCCTCGAGCAAATGATCATCAGTGCAAAGTGTCATAGGTGATATTGGAAAGAGACTTTGGAACAGGACCCGGCATGTTTCTCCCAGGTGTATGTCACGAGCCCTGCACTAAGATCATGGCATTTCTTCCAGCTTGACCTCGCTGCTGCACGTGTTGCCCAACATCAGGAGGAAGGGCAGAGTATTCCTGTGCCAAATATCTTCTGGCCTGGATATTACAGACAAGTTTTCTAGGAGATGGAAGTGGCAACAAGCTAAATCAGGAAATGAACACTTAAGTTTTCCAGTGCTTAGACAAGCGATGTAGCCTAAAGGTTGTGGTATAAATGCCAAGGTGACTCTGCCAGTCACAAAGCAGTAGTCAGCAGTGCTTCTTCCAGGGCTTTTGAGCCTGTTGATTCATGTCAGGAATGCTCTGAGGATGCCTGGCAGTCTGGCCTCTCCATGAGACCCAGGCAGAGGAGCAACTCCTCAGAGACTCTGAAATTGTCTAGACACCAGCCAGGGTGGTTCCACCCTGCCTTGCCAGGAGAAAAGAAGTTTTGTACATGTGCAGCCTTATGTGCCTGGACAACTCAAACCAAAATAAGTGATGTGAGGCTGAGTGAGTCCTCATGTTGGGGAGATTTTAGGATGGCAGTTTGGGATTTGGGAATACAAATTCCTTTCATTCTGTCTGCCTGAATGACTGCATGGAGATGCACCCCAGTCTCCACACTGCTGTAGGAAACTGAACAGTCTCTGATGTCACTGGGAACAAACTTATCTCAGCACCGAGTGATTTTGAAAAACCCAAACCCCTGTGGTCAGACAAGGAATGTAGGGGATTTTTGCCCACTCTTGTAGCAGAACCAAGGATAAATGAGATGCTCTATCAGGAAACAGCAAGATGCCCCATGTTGGTTTTGAAAATGGACAGGAAATTGCACAGGAACAACACCAGTGGACTTCAATCCAAACACTAGAGACACACGGGTAACATACATGTTTGTGAAGCCTCAGCATCCTCTGCAACTACTCATGGGCAAAGTCTGGAGCTGTTCCTACGGTGGAGCATCAGCTGTAGTTTGCAACAGCCCTTGGAGCAGTAACAACCTTTTCTGTGACATTTTTTAGAATCATGGAATCACCAAGGTTGGAAAAGCTCTCTGAGGTCATCAAGTCCAACCATTAACCCAGCAATGACAAATCCACCACTAAACCCTGTCTCTAAGCACAACATCTATACAGTTTTTTGGAACACCTCCAGGGGTGGTGACTGCATCACTGTCCTGAGCAGCCTGTTCCAATGCCTGACTACCCTTTCAGTGAAGTAATTTTGCCAAATATCCAATCCCTAAACCTGGTGCAACTTGAGGCTTTTTCCTCTTGGTACGCCTCTTGTAGGGAGTGGGCTCTGCTGCTCTTTGAAGTGTATGTGGATTTTTTGGGAGGCAGAAAAGGAAAACATGTCTGCAGAGGGGTTTTGCAGGGGTTAGGGTGGGTGCCAGCTGTCAACAAAACCACTTAAGGTCATGTTGGCCACTTAAAAAAGACATGTTTCACCTTCACCTTAGAACAATCTCAACCCACCTTCCCAATGAAGAGAAAAAATCCTTATTCCAACATCACAGTGCCATAAAGGAGTAAATTCAGGGTAAGTGGAATTTGTCAACCTCTAGGTTGAAAGTTCAGTTTTATTTCTGACACACACTAAGCTGCCCGATTTTTTTATTTCCACATATTTCTAGGTGTAGCGTAAGGCTCTGTGACTGAGATCCAAACCTGACGGACTGTGAACAAGACCATGAGTGTCAGGAGAGAGAAGAAAAACTCACAGCAGCTGCAAGGAGAGAGCTGGGGTCTAAGACCTGTCGGGCTTAGATATAAAGGTAAGAAGCATGGTTTCTGAGCAAAATCAATTTTATCCAATAGAAAGAAAAACTCGAGCTTTAAAGAAAGGAGGCTCACATTTTTAAGGTTTGGAAAGGACTTTTTAATGCACTGCTGGGTAAGCTGGGCCCTTTGACATACCTGCTTGGCAACTGGGAAGAGAGGGCTAAACCTAGACACAAGGGACATCAGAGTTCGTTGCTGTCTCCATACCGTGGCTTCAGCATCTTTCACACAAGGAGAAAGAACTTTTAAAGAGCAGTAATTGAGGAAATCTGCTTCAGAGTGGGCTCCTCTCTCCACAGGTCCACAGGTCCCTGCCAGCGCCCTGCTCCAGCACAGGTTTCCCACAGGATCACAGCCTCCTTTGGGCACTCTCTTGCTGTGGTGTGGGGCTCTTCCATGGGCTGCAGGTGCATCTCTGAAATCTCCGTGCCCTCCATGTGCTGCAGGGCACAGCTGCCTCACCGTGGCCTGTGCCAGGGGCTGCAAGGGAGTCTCAGCTTCAGCACCTGCAGCACCTCCTGCCCTTCCTTTTCCACTGACCTTGGTGTCTGCAGAGCTGCTCCTCTCACGTATTCTCACCTCTGGCCTCTAATTACGTCTGTGCGGTAACTTTTTTATTCCTTTTAAAATATACTATTAGAGCAGCATTACCAGCATTTCTGACTGGCCCAGCCTTGGCCAGCCCAGTCTTGGATCTGTCTGGAGTTACCTCTCCTGGACATGGAGGAAACTTCCAGCAGCTTCTCACAGAAGCCACCCTTGTAGCCCCCCCACTATCAAAACCTGGCCAGGCAAACCCAGTAAGGACTGGTCGTCCATCTCCCCATGAAGGATTTCACTCTCTTCAGCCCAAAGAGATAAACCACGGCCTTTCCTTCTCGGCAGATTGCCTAAATATCAATAGAACAGCAAAAGTGTCAGGCTGATATTGTTGCTACTCAGGAGGGATGTTGCTGCTCCACTTCTCTGTCAGCACTTAGCCATGCTTGAAGTGAAACATCTAGTCCCAAATTGTCATTTCCCTGAAGGCCACAATGCATGTGTGGAATTAACTATATAATTAGATTATCCACCATGATGGCCCTGGCAGGATGAAATATTTTGAGCATAAGTAAAACAGCTGTATTATGAGTTAAGAGTAAGGTAACATTTTACAGACTTTTACGCTACAACAAAGAAAGATAAGTGTGACATGAAAGTAAAAGTCTTTTATCTGTGTATGTCTTTGAAAACTCAGTCTACACAGACTCAAAGCATCTGTTAATCAGATTATGGGCCATATCCTGCTCCCAAAACAGTTAATAGCAACGCTCTCATTGATTTCCTCAGGACAGAAACATGCCCTAAAGGAGCACTCTACTTCTTCATAGGCCTACTTGTTGGAGAAGCATTTGTGCTATTCAGAAAGGCAAAGCAATTTCCTGGAAGCAGAAACTCCTACCTGCACTTGTAACAACTCAGGCTATTTTAGGAACTGAAAAATTCCACCCAGCATTAGGATTACTTTTTCAAAAATGTTCCCTTCATGTTTCTCATGCTGCTTTATGCCACCCATGAAGGAGGGGGAGCTGCTTTTTTGATTCACAGGAGTCACGCTCGCTGCGGATCTTTTTTCCCCGTCAGAGCTTTTCTTTCCCAACCTCTCATATTCACTGCTGGTCCTGAAACCCTTGTTAGATTCATGGGGGGGGTGAAACATTTGTACCACTCTCCATAGAGGTGATTCTCACCGGAAATAGCTGTCCATAGCAGACTGCAGGATCACAGCTGATGTTCATGTTGTTGCGGCATTCTGATGGTGTTAAATGCTTTTACTGCTTTCGTTCCCACAACTATTTCTTCAAGGTCATCCTTCATTTTAGCACTTCTGATTTAGCTCCCTTTACATTCCTTCCTATTGTATTCAAATCTTCCCCTTCCTTGTACAGCAATGAAAAAGAGGCAATTGCTGCCTATACGTAAATTGCACAGTTTAAATTACCTGTAAGGTTTTGGCCATTAAGTAATGGCAGCATAACATTCATCATCTTCATGCAGAAAACCCTAAAAGTAGAGATTTGGATATTTCCTTGTAGAATGTATGATTTGGGGCTCCTCCATTACTTAATGTTGCTGTTAAGCCATTGCAAAAAAGAATGATCTGTGTTTTAGTCCCCAGAATCCGATAATTGGATGCTTTTGAGACATCTCGCTGGTGTGGACACTGAAAATCAAGAGAGATGTTGGAAAATCCTGGTCACAGTGGCGAGCTGTCTATGACCTATTCCCTTGGTGGGGGGTAACTTTATGGTGGTACAAAGAGTGCTGTGCCATCTTGGAATGGAAATTGCCTTCCAGCCTATGGAAAAACCAGCTTGGTCAGCTGCTGCTTGAAGCACTGCCCATTCTCCTGCCCACTGTGACACAGAGGGACACTTCTCCATTCCACTTGCACTAGGATCTTTGCAGCTACAGGTTTGGACTGCCTCAAAAATATGTCAGTAGTTAATTTAAAATCTATTAATTCCCACAGCTTGACAGCAGCAAACAAGTTTTCAAGGGCTTCCTGAGTACAAAATCTGGACCGAAATCTCTAGCTATATAATTTCATCAGCAGGAAGTACCTTTTGCAGACCTCACTGCTACTCAGATAGTAACCACAGATTCTGCTTCTGGTGATAAACCTCCTACATTAAAGACTTCAACCTTCAACAATTTTCAATTCCAAGCAAAAACTCTGGCAATTTTATTTCCCATGTGCTTCTCATTTTCCAGGAGAAATGCAATGTCCTCTCCTACTGCATATCAGTTTAACTCAGCCCACAACAGAAGTGAAAATTTTTGGAAGCTCATTTTCCAGAATTTTTGTTGCTTTACACTGTTTGGAAACAACTTCTTCCCCTGCATCTGTCCTGGAACTGCATCTACATTTACTCCTCTAAAGTGTAAATTCACAATCACGCAGAAGCTTTTAACACACTACCTTCAGTCTGCTCTGTTTTCACACCAGCAGCTCATTTTTATTTCCGCTTGTGTTCAGAGTCTCTGCACTAACATAAATGGGAATCACAATGGATTTCTAATGAAATTGGACTATTTTCTATTACTGTCTCCTACAGATCTGGGCCCAAGTACAGTTTTATCAATTATATTTTTATTGTGCCTCTATTCCCCTACTGCTTAAACACGTGAGGATTTTTTGGGACTGCATTAAGCTGCTTGACTTATACACGCAACATAAAAATTCCAAATTTGTTTTATGAAGCCCTGCCACAGAATGGGATCTGGGCAGTTGCCTTCCCTAAAATATTATAAAACACTAAGTTTTTTGCTTTGAATTCTACTGTTTCTAGACCTGGACATGATCGACTTCTCATTGTCCCATCCAGTCATGACCTCAAGTCAGTCCTTGCTTGACAAAGCAGAGGGAGCATCCCCAGTGTTGACGCAGTGGAAGATGAATAAGGGTAAATATGGTTTACCCAGGATTTAGGAAACAGAGTTTATTCACTTCCCACTGCCTGGCCTACAATCGCAGTGGGATGAGAATGTTCCCTTTCATTAACTAAGTAGACAAGTCAAACTTCACTGCTGTGCAGTGCTTAGACCACTTCTAAATGTGTGCTTGGTTCCTGCTGAGGCACAATCCAAGCTTTCATTTCCCTGAGAAAGGTATTAATCACAGAATCATAGAAGCCCAGAATGGTTTGGGTTGGAAGGGACCTTAAAGATCATCTCATTCCCACCCCTATGCTGTGGGCAGGGACACCTTCCACTAGACCAGGCATCTCAAAGTTCCATCCAAACTGGCCTTCGATGCTCCAGGTATGGAGCAGCCACAGTTCCTTTGGAAAACCTGTTCCAGTGCCTCACCACCCTCACAGTAAAGATTTTCTTCCTAGTATCTAATCTAAATCTCTCCTTTATCTCTGTAGAGTGCTCTGTGCTCTCCACATAAACATGTCTAAAAAGCGATCTGCCATTCTTTTGAGAAGAAAGCCTGAAGGAAAACTCCCACTTTAATGATTAAGAGCTCAGTTGGATGGAAGAGACCTACATCTCAGTTCCTGTGCTGGAGACTGTTTTCTGCATATTTCTGTGTACTGACTGTTCCATAGGGAATATGCACTGGCTTCTAGGCTGCTTTCTGATCACAGGCAACCTGTGTAATTACTGGGCTCTTAAATCATATCCTTACGTTGTTGCTCAATTAATCTTAAGGGCTTTTGTGGAGGTTTTGTTTGTTTGTTTGATTTTTTTTTCTGCAGGTTCAGTTTCTAAAGAAAAATACATCAGCATCTCCCCATCGCTCAGTCCAGCAGCAATTAGCCCTTCGGTTTCCAAGTAAAGTCCTTTCTTCCACGATGTGTGCATGGATACACAGGTGGATCAGTGGATTTGGTCTCATATGTCCAGGATAAGTGGTCTGACAAGAGTCTACTCTGTGGGAGGCAAATGAGGGGTTTCCTTCCTGTTCCTTTTCAATACTTTTTCTTACTTTCCTTTTAGTCTCCAAGTTGGGAATCTTTAAAACATGAGGGTATCTCTTCATAAACATAAGCAAAAGGTTTGTGTGTCACCCCAGCAGTTACCCCAGTCTGAAATGCTGCACAGCCAGTGTCTCAGTACATCTAGCACATTTGTGAATCTAGATCTTGAAAAATATTTTTAATAATGATTTGGCTTGTGGAAATGGTATAAAACTGCCTTCTTAAAACGCCGACTACCTTTTGAAACCCTAAAGTTCTTCTTTCACATGATTTTTTGATGCTTCGTCTTAGGGTGGTGATAAATCTGATTTTTTTCAGTAGCTTGGTTGCTAAATTTGACAAAAGGAGTGGAAATTTTTCTTTCTTTCCTGTGGATACTGAAAGGTTTGGATTTCTTTCATGAATGTGTGAATGTACCTACAAACAGCAATGTCCAAGGGAGGAACAAGAGAAGGTGATTTACTAGAGTAGCAGGCTTTATATTTAACTGTATTTTTTTTCACTATTGATGTACTTTAGGAAATCTGCCCTTCTGAGACTCCTTCCATTTTCAGTCAAGCAAGGCTTTTCCCAGGGGTGTTTCTGAGACTCCTTTTGCTTTGCGTGTTTCAAGTCACATCTTTGCAGTGTCAGGGTGCCTCTCCCACCCATAACCCTTGGTGCACTTGAGCTGGGCTGTAGGGAGGGTTAAAGGGGCCGCATTGCCATCTGTAGGCATCTGACATCTTAAAAAACAGTAACTTTTCCTATTTTCTCATGCAACCCATTGAACAGAGAAGATGGCAGTGTGGGTTTTCATCTTGCCTCTGTTTGCTCAGGCACATGTGTTTTTCCCTATTTCTGCAAATAAAAGGGTTAAGTTAGAGAACAGCCCCAGAGAGGAAACAAGGATGTAATTTTGACGACTTTTGTGGTCAGTTGTGCACTGGCACTGGGAGGGACTTGGCTCTGGAGCTGAGTTTTTTTGGGTGTTCTCACATTTGGGTTGTGATATGAGTTGAGGTAGATGCGGATGTTAATGTTGCTATAACTGGTGATAATCTTGGTTTTGAGCGATTTAGTTGATAAGAAATGGGTGTCTTTGAGTAACCTTAGAACAAGCTTTGGGTTAGGTTTCTTTAATATTATATTTGCTGCCATCTCTGATATAGTTCTATCAAAGAAATACAGACTTGTATGTCCAGAACAGCAAATTCACAAATAGTGATTACAAGATGGGATTTGAACTGATTGGCCTCTGGCTTCTCTGGACGCTGGTTGGCAAATACAGTCCAAAATTTTATCTTTTGGTCTGGTGTAGCAACACATTTACATCAACAGAAGCTGGAAGGACATATTTGACCTGAAAGGTTTAATAGCTTGTGTGAGTGAGTTTATATTGCTTTCATTATTTGCATTGCTGTAAATGCAGAAAAGTCCACCTTGGGGTCACAGACTTCTTGCTTTATATATTGTAGTTGGGGTTTATATTCTCTCACTTTAGTTGCCCAAAGGTAAGGCATCAAAGCTCACTTTATGAAGAGAGGTAGGTCTGCAGCTTCAGAAGAAAATTGGTGCTGCCTGTTTTAGGACAAGAGAAATGGTCCTGCTGATGTCCCACTCATTTTCTCTGGTGGAGCAGAGGATTTAAATCATCTCAGTGTGAAAGCTGCAGCTGAGCTAACTTCTCAATTCCTTTTGCAGTCCAAGGAGAACACAATTATTTTTGGCATGATTCATCCCACCTGCTTGAGACACCTGTTTCAGACTAGCTCAGGTGGAGGCACCGGCTTTAGACTTTGACATTCTTAACTAACTTATTTTTTTCCAATTGAAGATAGGAGAATTCAACTTGATCTTCTATGTAAATCCAAATAAAGATGACAAAGATACACCTAATCTGAGAACTAAGACAGTGCAACGTCAGCCCAAGTGAGGATCATTTGCCAGAACGGCCTGAGCACACGCTGAAAAATATTATTCAGTCTTCTGGTTAATAAGATCAATTGGCTTGCTACACTTTTAGTATGTCAAAACCTTTCTGGGAAAACAACGGAAGTGAATTTTTGCAAATTTATGTTGAAATGGTAATAATATAATTACTGTCTTATTACCACACAGAAATTAATTTTAAGGAAAGTATATTAAATATATTTTTATTGTCAGAGCACCTTCTAATCAAAAATCCAGATTCCTTCTAGACCATCTGGTAAAACCAGGAAGATATTCCTTTCTGCTGAGATTGGCTGATAAGACCTGGGGTTAATATCAGCAGTTAAAATTAAATATTCCTTATTATCTTGGTACAAGAATTGTGGTTTTAAATTTCTCTTCCATTTTACCAATTAAAAAACAATGTGGGTATTTTTTGTTTGTTTGTTTGTTTTTGTGTTTTTCTTTTATTATTGTTTTATTTTCTGTGCGCGTGTGAAAACTTTTTTAACTGCAAAAATATATTTCCTCCAAGCTCAACTTTTCTTATATGGAAACCACTCTCAAGTGGCTCAGTACAAGCTCTTTGACATCTCTCTACCTGGGATATATCTGCTCCTGGCTGCACAGGATACTTTTTGACTCAAAAGCTTGTATTTCAACAACCCTGATGGAGTTTTTGCAGCACCAGACCCTTTTTCTGATCAAGGGAATCATTTACACAGTTTTAGGGAGGCATATCAACTCCAGTAATAGTGCTGGGTTTTTGGAACAAATCCAACACTTTTCTCCAAGTTCTTGAACATGCACTCACTTCTCTCTTTGTTTCCTGTAATTTTGCTTGGAGATGGGGCCTCTTCCCTCCCTTTTGAATGCAGGAATGAAAGGATTTCTCCCCTATGCAAATGAACAGGAAAACTTCCTTCAGAGTAATATGTGTAAATATGACTAGTCCATTTGCATCTATACAGCCATATAGCCAAATCATATTTTAGGGGTTTTTTAACCCTAATGTGATGACTAAAACAGATTTCTATTTGTTTTCTCAAGTAGTTGTAATTTACCTCCTTCAGCTATGACAATCATGCATCACCCTTTAAATTGGTAATAGAAAAGGGTTTTGCTTTGCTGTGTACAGGTAGAACCAAGGAACTATTGCCTTAAAAAAGCACACAGAAGCAAAACCTGCAGCACCCCTCTCAACACTCCTGTCCTTTGACCCAGATCAGTAAACACAAATTAAGGATTTTGTCTTACAACAAGAAAATTGGACAAATATACAATGACAGTGGTCAATTGAGGTTAGATCCTTTATGGTCTTCTCTTATTTTCAGATCTCTGCGTTGTTTTTCCTCTAGACGTACGTTCACTGGAAGGTTTTACTAAAGCTTTGCTTTGGCAGAAGTCCCCAGAATAATCTGTCAATAGAAAAATTAGTCTCATGTTACCTTCAAAAAGATAAGAGCGTTACCTCACTTCAGAATTGGAGATATCAAAGTATGGAAATGTCAAGTGACTTATCAGGTTGCCTAACAGGAATTTTATAGATTTGTGAAGGATTTTGGAAGACTAGACTTTTATGTCGGCTCTCTGTCCTTGGAGATTTAAGCCGATCTTTTGGGTTACTAAAACTCATATTTGAATGGCACAGTTCTCTGTATCTATTTAAAATCTGCAGAACACAAAGCCCATATGTAAAGCATGATCTTGGCCTTCTGAAAAGAACACAACAAAGCAAACACAGAGTGACATGTCAGAATTAATATCCAAGGCCATGTGCACAATATTAAACAATGTCACTGCAGCTATAACTGGGATAAGAATGACATTATAGGAACATCATCCAATAATACTGTTTGACTCTGGCTGGGGGAATTGCACAGGGGAGCTGTGGCATCCTGACCACAGGAGACCCATGTCTGTTAATGCTGGGGAAATTTTCAGAGCAGAGAACTTCACGGAATGATTTAACTGCAGTTAAAGAGAATTACAAAGAAGTGAAGCCAGTTGCCACTGACACAATCTTGGCCTTCTTGAATTCAACAGATATTTTACTAATGGTTTCACTCTAGGGAAAAAGTTCACCTCCAGGATGTTTTGGGAAATATGGTCTGGAAGAAAGAAATCAAAGAAAGAATATGGAAACAGGAAGGAGGCAAGCCAAATGGGAGGCTAAGTGAAGACCTGTAGGTAAGTGAATACCCCGTCCTTGGTTTAGACAATAAAGCAATTTCTCATACTCATAGCTGGAAAGAGGAGCTTTTGGAGTGCCAGCAGCACTCAAATTCCTTAAACCATCAGGCCAATAAAAAAAGACTTAAAATTCTTTATTCCTCATATTTTCATTATTTTTAAGGGGAGTGAAAAGGGGATTTATTCATCACTCTGATGCTTGGATCTGGCAATCATGCTGCAGGGCTTGGGCACGGAATTTGCATTGCAGATGCCTGTTCTCATGGGAAACCTGCTGGGTACTGAACTCATTTCAGAGATCCTCATAGCTTTTGATAATTCATCCAGCATGGCCAGAAACACCACTGGCTTCTTTATAAACCTTCCCTAAGTTTGTGCGTCCTTCAGGATCTTTGTCTCATGTGATTTTTGTGATCTCTATTTTTAACTGGACAACTTCAAAACCTCGTATCACAGGTTTGGCCAGAACACATAAAGCCCAAGGTTATCTCGTGTAATACTCACTCTGGTCAGGTTTTAATTCTATACTTTCAGATATGAAAGGCAAATCGGGCAAATTTTCTTCATCTCCCTATGTCTCCTCCTGATTTCTGAGAGTTATTGTGGTCACCCCTTGCACCATGGGGTTCTCTGCCTCTCCCTATAACAACTCTGGGTCGCACAAAACACCCCCTTTACGGGATTCTTTTGTCCGGTTTTTAATATTTTTTTAAATTGATTGTTATTTTATTTTCACTTTCACCTATTTATTTTCACTGGATATCCCTTTTCTTTGTGGCAGAAATAACCAGATTATCTGTTCTTTTCAGCTTGTATGGTCTACTCCAAAGCCTGTTTAAGTCAATAGTTTCTTTCCTCTGACATCAATAAGCTCTGGATGAGGCCCAAAATGAACACGAGTTAACTCAGTTTGATAGGATGGGTATTAACTACACTGATTGCTACTGGAAACAAATTTATGAGCCTCTCACTCTAGGAGCCAACCACAATAATTTTAATTATACAAAAGGAAGTATTTCTTGTGTAAAAACATTCCAAATACTTCCATTTCTTTTAAGCTACTTCAAAAGTGGGCAGAACTACAAAGTATTATTGAAAACTCAGGATGGGGTGGAGGGGTATTTCCCTTCCTCTGAAATTCCTCCCCCATATATGCATACTGCTAAACCATCCCTGGCAGGGATTACTTTTATCTCCAGCTCATGAAGAAATTTCTGAAGAGCTGTTTTGCTTTTGTCCTTGGAATACGCCACGTTGTGCAAAATGGGCTTGTGAGTCTCTTTCTTGGGAAGGGAGCTTGAGCAGCTCCCACCATGTGCTTTCCCTCTCCTTCCTCTGCCAGCACCAAAGTTCCTGTTGTGCGGGATACAGCGTAGGAGACGTGCACCACTGCTCAGGCATTTCAAAGTGAGCACCCCGCTGAAGATCATCAAGCCGCTGAAGATGTGCACAAATCTGCTAAATTGCATATCCTGCGTATCAGGTGAGTAGCTACGGTGAATTTATCCTTCATCTGTGTGTAGCTATGCCAGCACTCTGTACTGAAAATTCATGTCTTCTGGGACTCTAAACAGCTTAGTGTCAATAACCACACTGGTTTGGTCTGAAGGACTCTGTTTCAACACATAAGAGAGATGAAGAGGGATAATTTTCCTCATTTAGCCAAACTGAGTCTTTCTGTCAGTACTCAGAGCAGCTGTGGTCCCGTGTTCGAACAGAGGTTCAGGTTACTCATACTCAATTTTGGAAATGACTGACATGCCCTCCAACAGATCATGGAGTGTGTAATCTGCAAATCTCTGCCTTGGTTCCCTTCCTGCTCGATGGTGCTCCTGGTTGAGGCTGTGAGCCTGGTTAGGGATTGCATTTTCATTCAGGAGCTGCTTCTACTTGTCATGGTTGGACTCCAGTTTCAGTTGGACCTCTGAAAGTTTTTCTTCCTTTTTGTCTCACCTGTTACTCTCACGACAATGCATATGAAGCAGGAAGGAGTAGGTTTTTCTCCTCTCTACCTGCCTCTCTTTGCATGCATTTATATAGATAGGATAAGCTCTCTCAAGATGTTAGGCTCAACATCTCTCAGCACACCACCAAAACAGTTTCTATGTCATGGATTTCAGAAATTCCCATTAAGTGGGAAAAAAAAAATAAAAAGTAATTAAAAAATCAACAAATCTACCCAGCTTCTGTGAAAAGAATCCTGCTCCTTTGTAGTCACACAGACCCAGAACAGTGCAGTTGCCTTATCTTTCATCTGCTGATTTCAAAGGATTTGACAGAATCTAAGCAAAGGAGCAGTGCTCTGTACTGAGAGACAGGCAAGTCTGGGGATGGAGGCATGATCCCAATCTCTCGCCTATAACCTCGTGCTGTGGGACTGCCTGACCTCTTCTCTTTGGCAGAAGGAACAACCCCTGTAAAAGGTGAGAACAGCACACTCTCCACTGGTCTTTCACTTCCGAATGAAGCGCAAACCTATGGCAGAGACAGCCATGTGATGGTAAAGGCACCTGTAGGAGGTTAAAGCGGTGGTGGGAAACCTGGAAGAAGCAGCTACGAGGTTGATATAAAATGGCTGCACTGTGAGGCTGGTAAATGCTCGCTCTCTCTTTCCTCCTGTGAAACTAGAGGAGAGGCATCCACATGGGCTTGTGTGGAGGAAAACAGGCTGCTCTGAGGGAGTGCAGGAACATGCTGCTGCAGCTCTGGAGACAGATATTTAACATACATTAGCAGAGAAGAGCCCTGTGACTTCTTAAGGTAACACAGGAAGAGGGGAAAACACAACTCAAGCACCTTGACTCTTATGGCACTGCTAGATGTGGCCTCTCTCCTGCCAAAACAAACCGAGTACTCTGACCTCTTAAATATATTCTGCTATAAGATAATATTTTCCACAGATAAGAGTGCCATATACATTATAGATGAAGCTAGACCATCAATAGTCTATTCATGCTTTGCTTCCTCTTCGCTATGTGAGACAACTCTAAGAAAACAATCTTGATGTAAATGAAAATTAAAAGAGATATAAGGAGAGGAACCACATAACACAAGCACAGAGGTACTGGTTCAGGGAAAGGTTTTAGCCCCGAGAAGCAGCTGGTGCCTCACTTTCCATCAGAAAAACGCTCCCACTTACAGGCTTTTCAGTTTTAGCCTTTGGGTTGTAACAAAGCTCTCTGCCGTTATCTTGTTTTGCCAAATGCCTCTACTGTAATAGAAGGAAAGATCCACACCAATGGGGAAGGAGTGCAAGTATGGACTGAAGGGGATGTTTTGTATAAGGAAAATAAATATAAACATTCTCAGAAGGGAAATATAGATAAGGGAATACATATTTTATGGAGGCCAAGCAGGTGAGCTGAGCTAGGCTCAGGAGAGGGACTTTGCTCTTTCCTGTCTCGTGCTCAGCTCCTGCATGTGGGATGCCAAAAGGAGGAGGATGCAGCCCTAACTTTCCCTGGAAATTCACTTGAAGGTGGAATGAACAACTCTGCAAGCACAGGGGGAATTTTCATTTCCAACCAGATGCTTGGGTATCAGATCTACACATAAACCTATATATAAATAATATCTGACCCAAGCAATTTTTCCAGTCCTGGAAATGGGGTCTCCATTGCTCCCAGCACTCTTATTAACAGGAGTCCAAATGGAAGAATTCCACAGAAATATTAAATGACATAATGGAATTTTTAAGTAATATTCCCTGAAATAAATCAGGCAAATATTTTTTGACAGACATTTAATTTTATTATTAAACTATCAAAGCCTGATTTATTTTTCCAACTCTAATTAGGGTCTAAGTGTTAAATAAAGTGTGATTTTGGAACCTAAATCTAGAACTGTAAATCCCATTTAGATGGCCTTCAACCACATCAGAGTGCAGGATCACACTGCAGGATCTTTCTGTGGCACAGAGGCTGATGAAGATGGTGTGGCTCACATCCACATTGTATAAATCTCACCCTTCTTAACAGGCTAATTGCATCTAAATTCATAACTGGGATTGGTCCCTGGTCTGTGCTGAGTCCCAGACTATGCCTGGTAATTGCTGAGGAAAATGCTACATGGCCCCAGGCCTAAGCAGTGACCTCCTAATGATGTAGTGGTATCACTCTTGATACAGGCTTCTAGGACTCAACCCACAATTAAACTCAACTGAAATACAGGTTTGGGATTCAGTCTGGGCTGGACACACCAGTGTGTAAGTGT
>VZTA01024769.1:386-82196 GCA_013398855.1 Mohoua ochrocephala | reverse complement strand
TCAGATCTCAGCATTTATCATTAAGCAATCATCTTTATCAGCAGGGAGACAATCTTTTAATGTAAACACTCAGGTTGTTCACAGCCGGTCAGATGTCACAGAAAACAGAAGAAACGTGAAATTGTGGTCTAATTCACACAGTTTTAATCTCAGGTTGTGACCCAAATGTATCTCATAAATAAGAATTCAGAGACTTCCTGTTTCAAATTTATTAAGTTTCTGAAGAATAATTTTTAAATGAATGCTTTTAGAAGTAATGCTAATCACACACTTTCTCAATATTAAACTTCTTTTAATTAAGGTTTTCTTTATTTATTTGTTCAATAACCTCCCAGTTCTTTTATCAAGTCAATTTTTCTTGGTCTGACAGTAAGATTTTGGTCAGGGGTAAACAACATTATAAAGATGGAATATTACTGTTTGAGCTAAATGTTTAAGACCTCAAAGTGGCATCACCAACTTGTTCACTACCAGAACTCATCAGCTTCTCACTAACCATTAAACAAGCAAGAGGAAGACCAACATTTTCTGTCACAACTTTTGAAGCTTAAAAATCGTATCTGAACTGTTAAATTCACTATGGGAGTTTTCATACAATGGATTTGATACCTTTCACTGAATTTAAAGCTGGAAGAGACTATTAGATAATGGTTGAAGTTTTGTGTGTAATAGGGATGAAATATTTGTATCTGACAACCTTTGCAAATATCCTAATAACTTGCATTTATCTACCTTGTCGTAAAACTTCATGACACAAATACAGAAATATGAACTGTAAAGGAGCTGTGAAAGCAGCTCTCAGAGATTTCAGGAGACTTCATAACTGAGAACCTCATTATAGATGACCAAATTAAAAATTGGAGCTTTGAAGAGTTGTGCTTCATACACAATGTTGTCCTCTTGTATCATTACAGACATCTTTGAAGAGTTTGTCACCAGCTATTTCCTTATTTTTAAAGAGGAAGAACGTAATAATAATTGCTTATAACAAATTGGGTGAAAGAATGCAAAAAACCAGATGTTCTGAATGAACAGAAGAAATGTAGGGAGATACAAAATCAGGAAACAAAGCAAGTACAAGAACTAGAAGGTCAAAAGACACAAAGGTGAGAGAGTAAGGAAGCTAAATTTATGGAGTCTGAAAGAGAAAAAACTGAGGGGCAACATGGTCTTAGTCTATAAATACAATCAAGGTAAGGATAGAAATAAAAGGAGGGAAATATTCAGTTTCAAACTATGCAGACTGGCAGATCAGGCCTGTCCCTAAGAGGGAAGTTTAGATGAAAGTTTTTAAATGCAGGAAGAGATGAAACAGTGAGCAGAAAACATGACAGTCCAGGATCTGACCCTGAAATGGGGTGTTCATGCCGACAGATTATGTTTCACTTGCACATTTTCATCTAACAAATCTCCTGCTACTTCAGGAGCTTGAGCTGCCATTGATTTCTCCTGATCTCCTCTCAGGCAGCTTTTACATTTCTGACACATCAGTACACTGAGCTGCGGGTTTGAAATTGGTCATAGGTTATTCAGGGAGGGAAAGATGTTTGATGGCCTGAGGTAAGCTTATCTCTTTGAGGTAGCACGGGGAAGGTAGAAGAAATATGTTTATAGCTCTTTCTGGAGGTGTTACAGAGATACCAACTTTTCCATAGCAACTTCCAAATATCACATCTATCCTTGTTCTTGATTCAGATGCTTCATAGAACAGACACTTCATTTTCCTTCCTATGCTTCACATCTTTCTTTACTTGAATACTTCCTCAAAAATACTCCTACTTTATTCAAATAGCTTCAGACACCCTCTTTTACTGCTATTCCTGCTCCTGTTATGACCCTGCCTTCAATCTAATCCTTGATCGTGACCACAATCTTGCAAGAACATCTGAAGTTACCTTCACAAATAGAGAGCATTCTAAAGAAGGAACTTCCAAAGCTTTCTCTCCCCCTCCTTCACCTCTTACAGTACTATTTAAAGTATCAGATAAGGTTTATCTCACCTTAGAAATAGCTCTTTCCAAAGATGTGTCAGTCCTCTGCCAGCTCATGTAGGACCATAAAAATGTAGCACATCTTGGGAATGACTGAAGTTGAATGACAGAAACATTCAGGGCTGGAGGATTGGCCTGTTTAATGAACCTGGCAGATATTTCTGGCACTTCTCAGCCACTGTAAGCCCACCTGCATGGTGCTTTCAATGAAGAATGTAGCCCTCACTTCTCTAAACTTGATGGCCACTTGGTGTAAGCTTTTCTTACACTGTGGAGGAAGAAACAAACTTCAGGCCTGCAAGATCATCAAAGAAATAATTCCCTAAGAACCTGGATCTTGTTTCTTTTCAGGATTATCCTGAGACAAAATAGAAGAGCACTTCACTCTTCTGAAGGAAGTAAAACTGGATTCAATTCTTTGAAAACTGGATTTTACCTGTGCCCAGTGAACAAAAACCATATTTATAGAAAAGGGGGCTTTGTCTCTTTGGCTAATGTAGTCAATTTAAGCATCTTATTATAATTCAAAAAGCCAATATTAGCAATAAATCTACGTGTGTATATAGGTGTGTATAAAGTAAAAATTAGAGCCATATTCTTTTATGGGTAATAGAATCAAGTCTGCTGGCTTGCCACGTACATTGGAAATATGGAGAGATTCCCAAGAAGACCAGAATCATGATTACAGAATTAAGAACTTGGTAAATATTTGTAACACAGGCAATCTGACTCTGGCACATGGGAGCTGATCATTGTGGGGGCAAGAGCAGGCACAGGGTCTTCAACTGTGTGAGACACCTGGAAGTGTGAAGAGAGCGAATCTCTTTTCCTTCCTCACAATGGATAGAACAAGCTGTAAGAGGCTCGTATTTCTGAAATAGAGACTTCAGTTAGGCCTCAGGGAAAAGCTTTCTGAAGACAAGTAAAGCACTGGCATAGATTTACTGGGGAGATTATGCATCACAGGACCATTTTTGTCTTTCATGAACAGTTTAGACAAACTCTAGTTAAGAATGCTTTAGACAGAGTCAATCCTGCCCCAAGGCAAGGAAAACTTCTGGGGTTTGCTTCTGCCAAGAAGCTGAAGGATGGACCAGAAAGCCTCTTGAAATCCTTTTTAAGGCATTTCCTTAATGACAAGGTTTAATGAATGAAAGTTGTAGCTAATTTCATGTAGGTGATAGATAAAATTGGTATTTTTAATAGGGAAGATAATTTAATAGTGAAAAACTGAAAAACTTGGTAAGTGCTATGGGGTATTCTCCATTCATTCAAACAATTTTTAAAATAAGACTGAATACAGAAATATAAAATAATTGCCAAATTAGCTAATTGCCAAGACAAAGGAATTATCCCAGGAGAAGTTCTATGGCCTATTTTATGCAGGATGTCACAATGGCTCTACTGGCTTAATAATCTATTAATTTCGTTTATTAATTTTAGTTTATTTGCTTTTTCCTTTGGTCATGTTTACTTATCAAACTGCTTCCCAGTTCTTGGTGTCTTGACAGTATGTAAAAAGCTTAAAAGTTTTTAAAGAGGTAACCGTTTATCCGAAATAAATTTTCTAGTTGTTAATTCTTCCCCACTCAGTGGTTTGCTCACTATGGCTAGGGGAAGCAGACCCCTTTAGGACAACAAAAAACCCCACTAATGTGTTTGAGGCAAACACCTTTATAATAGTTAATGATTATGTGATTAATGAAATACAGATGAAAAGCATTCTCCGCCTCAATGGAAACATCCTTAATTAAGACAGATTTAAGTACTAGGCATTGGATTGCAAAAGGAGGCGGGAACGATGAAAGTACTCAGAGCAGTTTTCCTCCTTTCATGCAGCTTTTTGACCTGTCTGAAGAATTCCCTGATTTACTCTCTTGTTTGTAGTTTTGGGCCTATGTGCCCAAGCTAAACAAGAAACCATACATCAGACAAAGAGCTGTATTCATCCCCATCTGCCACTTCCTTCCCCATGGCACAGACCAAGGACCAATCTGCCTTGATAGTTCAAGTGCAGTTTAAGGGCAGCTGGTCCACACAAAAGAAGGAGAAAAGAAAAAAGAGAAAGTCCAGTGCCAAAGGAATTTGAGTCTGTGTAAGTCAAACATCAAAACTACTTAGACTTATGAAACTACTCCAGTGTTCTCTCAACTAAAAAGTGAATTTCCCCTAATTCTACATGGACATGGTGCCTTCCAAGAAAAAAATGAGATTAAGTGAGTTGATATTTTAATTTAAAATCATTGCATGGGTGTATAGAAATGAGACTAAACATTTGGGTTCCTGAGATCTGTTTGATGGACTTTTTTATCTCAAAGTTTCACTTAATTCCTCTAAAAATTCTTAGGTGACTATCTCATTTCTCTTGGAGAAAAACATCCCACTTTTTCCTTCTGCCTCCTACCTGCAATCTGTAAAGGACAGTAAGATAGTAATGGTGAAAATAAAAAGGGATAAAAACGACCTGAGAAGGACTTGTCAAAGAATGGCTGTGTACCTGTTCATGCAGGTGTCACACACCAATGGCATCCATCTGTGCACTGGGGGCCAAAACAAGAGTAAGAAATTCTTTAAGCCCATCCCTTGTCTTCTTCCAGGGGTTTCAGTCAGTCCAGATCTGCTCTGCTGCTTTATTTTCACCCTAAATGAGATAAATAATGCCAGCAGAAAGCTATTTCCTCTGCACTTGAGCAACACTTTTAGTCAGATCTCAGCATTACTTGTTGGAGTTGATTTAATCCGAGATGAAAACGAGAGCAAAGGCTTTATTATCAAGTATCAGACATTTCAGTCCCATCTGCAGTGGCAGTTAAAGGGGTGTCTCACAGACAATGGGAAAAAGGGTTAAAAGAGCTCACTGTCAACTTGGATACTGACTATTCATATCACCAGTTCCAGCAAACCAAAGCAAGATGAATATTTGAACTGCTTGCAAACACAAATGATGTTGAACAGGGTAAGTGCATCTCCATTTATTATGCAGGGAGCTTGGGAAGGCAGAATATATTTATGGTTAATAGAATATTCACCTCGGTCTATACCAACATGGCTTTTGTTTTGATAAAAGTCGTCCTTGAGGAGCCAAACACAAACCTCTGAGCTTTTGTAAGGATTAATATCCGTACATTGGTTAACTCAGTATGGGTCTGAGTTGCCAGATGACTTCTACTCTGAAGGTGATTCTACATCTTTACAGAGGGAGTGAAACCACAAAAGCTGAGAACAGAAGTTTCCTGCCTTAATTTTGCTACTGTAAAAAAAAATGCATAGAGGTGTATGACATCACGGAGTAACACACAGTGCCCCTTTCCGCCCGTCCTGTGGAAGAAAATGACTTTAAATTAAAAATAAATTTCATCACAGGAAATCCAAACAAATATAACTACTGACAAGCAATTGGTCAGCATCTGTAAATGATAAACAGTGTAACAGCATCCCAGTCTTTACTCCATCTTCAAAGCCTAGGATTTTCTTCAATTTATGTCTTCAAAGAAAGCAAAAAGGCTGAAATCTGAGTTAAAAAATCAGCAAGTCCAAACTATACAACTGAGAGCTGAATTTTGAAAGTGTCATGAAAGCTAATGAGGACCCATGTTCTTGGATCTAGACAGCAAGAAGGTCACTCCCGACCTGAATCCAGATTTGCAGGAACAGAATCAGATAACTCTGTTTAGTTTATTCTCATATATATATATATATATTTTTATATACACATACATATATTTCTCTTTGTTTCTCTTCTCACAACGTTAAACTCATAACATGGCATCACATTCAGCAGGTAGACTTGATGGAAGAAGATGACAAAAGGCAAAAATTTACCATTAGTTTAACTGAATAAAACAAACTCATTAACAGGGCTAAAAAAAAATTACAAATTGTTCGTCGCATTCCAGTGGTCTCAGGGAATTCTAAAGGATAAATCAAGGACATAAAAATCAAAGCATCAGTGATTCTGCTGGAATATGCTTGCAGCTATTTAATAGCTCTTGCAAAATGGGTTGAGGAGAACAAACACTCTCATTCTGAAGCAAAGTGAAGGGATGAACAAACAAAATCACCACCTAGAAAAGTCTTAAATAGCCTTTATTACTGCCACAGAAGCAATAGTGCTATTAAATGAATAGAGTCTTCTGTGGATATTCATATTTAAAATAGTCAATACCCAGTACTTTTTAGCCTGCTCCATATCTCTTTATTGCCTTTCTAGTAGGAGAGACAAAAAGCATTAAAAACTGACTCATATTCGGATGACCAGTTTCAGACAGTTATGAGCAATGCAAATGAGAGGGCCATGACCAGGGAGCAACTCTGCAGAAAAGGAGAGGATAAAATGTTGCTCTCTCTTGTCTCTTTATCAGTCCTCTCAAACAGATGATAAATTCAAGGTTTTTTCAGGATTACAAAATAAAGCCCTTAAGTAAAGTGTCATAATACACAATTGGACATTTAAAATTTGTGCACAGAGGAACAATGTGGAAAAAAACCCCAAACAAACACAAATAAACATATTCTGGGAAACTGTAAGTAATGCAGAACAATCTGGATGGTGAGATATGTTTTTATGGTCTCAGAGAGGACAGTGTGAGGGTAGTGGCAAGAATAGGCGGTTTCAGAACAGATGTTACAGTTCAATCCAGCTCCATCTGAACTTCACATGCTTCAGTGGACAGAAACAGAAGTGCTTTAGGATGAGATTGTGCAAACCACCATGCTGCTTTCAGTTAGACCACTGATGTCCTTGATGTTTTGCTAAGCTCACTGATAGTTTTGGGTTCTGGACTCAGTGGAGAATCACTGTGAAGCCCTCTGAGATCCTGAAGGCAGCAGTCCCAAAAGAGATGGACACTAATCCAAGCGAAATGGACTACAAAATACAAAATTAAATGACAGCTGTTCACCTTTCATTTGAGTGCCTCCACAGACGAAACTTTCCAACTGGTGTTTAATTTCACCTGACAAATTGTTCACACAGCTTCTCCTCAGTATAGCAGAAAGAGCAAGTGAGCTTAATAGCCAACAAAATTCCGCCAAACACTCTGATTGGAACTTACCCTAGGTAATAAATTAGAAAAAAATATTGTAAGAAAACACTGCTTTTTCTACAAATACATCATGATCAAACTTATTTTTTTTAAAAAAAGGCAATTTTCTAATGAGAGATTATTCTCTGTCTTATATGCACTCACATTTTACTGGCACAGAGTACAGGGACAACAGTGTTGGCATGTGAAGAGATAAGTCCAAGTTAAGAAGTTACATCTTTGCCTGCATCTGTTTTGCTTGGAATCTCAAACGCTTAAGCAGGGCAGTAAAAAGAAGAGGAAAGTTGCTCTTGTGGGCTCAATTTTTAGTTGCAATCCCCTTAGATTTTTAATTTTTTTAATATTGGAAATTTTTTTTATCTACAGTGAAATGATCTTTTAAGATGATAGTGCTGAAAGGCAATGTTTTCCTGCAATTAGTTGAAACTGTTAACAGCATTAACAGTCTGTTAAGAGGGATTCAAATTCACACATGTGCATGGAGTGGTTTAGGAGTGACTTTAAGGTCACCTGGAGTAAGTTGGAATTTGTAAGGCAGTTGGAATTTTGTATTTGGCTTTCAAACACTTAATAACTCTACAAAAACTGCCTCTCTGTGATGGAGAGTCCTTGAAGGAAATACTCTGTAAATGATTTCTTTCTGGGCCTCTCTTTTGCTGTACCAGCCTAGAGAAGGAGCCGCAGGCTGGAGGACCAGCAGCATGGACTGGTCTCTGCTTGAGGACACGGTGACCGAAGCCAAACCTGCAGAATTCAAGCCCCCAGATCTGGAGGTTTTACAGGAGGATGTCCAGGTTAGATGGACTGACTGACATGAGGATATGTTCTTTTTCTTTTCCATCTTCTTCCTTTCTTTCCCTCCTTTTCTCCCTAGAACAGAACTCAAGGAGTTCTTGATTTCTCTCAGATTTCTCTTTGCTAAAATTGTATTAATTATACTTCGTTTAGAAAAAAATTAATAATAATATATCTACAAAAATGCTGGAAAGATTTTTTTTTCTCTCCTTCTGTTTTGTTTGTTCCATTATTTATAGCCCTGCTGTACAGAGCAGAAACCCAGCATTAAAGCTAGAGTTTAATCTTCAGTCTGTACTGACCAGATGGATTTAAATTAGGAAAAAAACCCAAAACAACCAACCAAAAAAACCCCTAACTCATTTTTTGTGAAATAAGGCTTCATCTTCCTCATTTCAAACACTGAATCTCCAATCCGGGATGCAGTTTTTCAGAGTAGTAAGAATTATGAGATGGAAGAAAGTTATATAAAGACAGAGAGAGATAACTAAATGTTTACTGGAAGAGTCTGAGTATAAAAACTTCAGGTTGAAGGAGTGTGTAAGAAACAGGAAAAGATAATATATAAGAAAACTTAAGAAACTCAGCCTGTGCTTGACAATAGAACTCATTTCTAAAAAATGTATGCCTACACTGAGATATCTTCTCAGAAGTAAATCCTTAAAGGAGGGAAGACATTTCTTAACCCTGCTGAATTTAAAGCCAGGAGATCAGGAAAGGTGACAGAGTTAATGTCACCTAACTAGCCGAGGTAATACACAACAATGCCTGGTCTCCTGGAGGAACAGAGCATTTGGGTGTAAAGAAAATCTTTAACCTATTTTGCAGAGAAGAGGCTTAAAATTGAGACCAATTTTGCTGCCAACTAAAAAAGTGCAGCAGCTTTTGAAAGGCAGGATCTCTTCCAAATTCAAAGCACACAGAGAGGTTTCTCCACAGGAAAAGAAAAGTTTAATAAGAAGTACCCTGTTATCTAAATTACATACAAAAGGAAGAATAGCTTGCTCAGTAATTGTGAAAGAATAAAAATCACAATATATGCAATACTAGCGTGTCTAACACTCAGTCTGGAAAGGACATTTTTAGCATCTCATCACAGCTTTTCTGCAAGGAAGTACATTGACACATTTACTTGTACCAGCAATATCCTGGGCAACAAAGAAAACAAACAGCAGACAGGATAAATCAGAACTAAGTTCAGATCTGAAAAATGTGCTTGCAATAATGAATGCTGTGCTTGAAATACATTAATTTGAAGGACTCCTTTACAGGGTACCAGAAAGAACTATAGGAAATCAGTAACATTTAATAAAAAGATTTATTGTTCATTTTCTGATGTGTAGACATATTTGAAGACCTCACATGGAGTAGTCACTAGGTTAAGATGAGCGTTATGTGAGATATCCAGCTATATGATGTAGGTTGTGGAATCTCCCTCCTCCAAGATGATCATTTAGGGCAGGCAGATTCCACTGCACCAGACTTTGTAGCTTCCACAGCTTTCAAGATCTCCTATCTGTACAAGTAATGTTGATAAAAGCAATGAACAATTGTGCTGTACAATGTAATTTTTACTTCTCAATCCCTTCCGGCCATGTAATGCTTGCCAATTACTCAATTGGCAAGTGCATAGTGCATAGAGGAGGTACTTGGCAGCATTTCCAACTCAAAATCGTGGTTCATCTTCTCAGATTTGCTGTTTTAAAGCTGAGGACTGAGCACATTTTCATTCTACCAATGACAAATCAGCCTTTTCAGAAAAATCTGAGTTATGAAGGAAGGTCACTGAGAAGGTTTAAGCCACATAACAAAGCCACCAAGGCAAGAAGATAAGGTACAGAGGAAAAAAAAAATTAAAAAAAGAATATATATATATATATACACAGCTTGAAAGAAGAAAATGGGTAAAACATGGCTTAAAGCTGAAGAAATGTAGTAAGTGTGAACAGATTTTGGAACTGTAAGGATTTAGAATAACCAAAAGAGCCTGATTTGATGCTTTAAGATAGAAGAGACAAACCTCCCAGCAGCTCATAATACAGCATTTGCTTCTGCCATAAACCTGATCTTTGCCTGAAATAGGGGCCAGATTGTCAGAGCCAGGGAAAAAAAAAAGGGAATAAAAAGATGGAGGAATTAACACCCTTTGTTTCAGAGAATTTCAGAGCAGTGCTGATCATCTCCTTTCCACAAAGTGCTTCTGTCAGCACCCTCTACTTCTGTCATAGAAGCCCTACCATAGCCCAAACAGCCGTGTAATACACACATTGTAATGTGCTCATACATATTTTATAATTTCACATAATTGATATAGGTTTAATTAGAGAATAGCCTTCTCTGATAAATAAGAGCCCTTAATTGCTGTGGAGCACAATCCAGAGTGCATGCATCTCCTGCTGAGATTGCAGAAATTCATTCAGCAAACTTCTCAAACCTATTCATTATGTATTAACTGTTTAGAAACTCCTTATAAAATATTATCAAGCACCAGGTGAAATAAGAACTTCCTTAGGACAGCAGTGCTAACACAGAACTTCTTGTGCAGCAATTTCAGATCCCTAAAATCCCCGCCAAAACACTAAGACAAATTGAATGTGTAGAATGGAAGCCACTGCTGGGGCAGGGCAGGATGGGGTGGAGCAATGCAAAATCTGAAGCATTCATTGCAATGCTGGGACCTACAAGCCTTATCTTGTAAGGCTCCTCCCCATTTCCTTCCCAATCTTCCATCTGTCCCTTCAATCCCCTTCTTCCTTCCACAGCAAAATGAGAAAATGTGGCTACTCTGCTGGAGATTTGGAGGATACTTGCATTGGTTTTGAGAATTTTACTGTTCATAGAACCACAGAATGCTTTGGGTTGGAAGGGACCTTGAAGTCCATCTTGTTCCAACCCCCTGCCATGGGCAGGGACACCTTCTCCTATCCCAGGCTGCTCCAAGCCCCGTCCAACCTGGCCTTGGACACTTCCAGGGATGGGACAGCCACAGCTTCTCTGGACCACCTGTGCCAGGGCCCTCACAGGGAACAATTTCTAATCTATACCTGCCCTCTGTCAGTCACTATGAGTGACTCAATGATTGAATTCCTTCTTGTCCAGTCTGACAAGACTGTTTGCCACAAAACAAAACAAAAGAAAACATACAGCTTCACACACAAAGTGCTCTCACACAGATAAAAACAAAACAACCAAACATTTCTTGAAATATTTGCTCATTCTCTGGAAAATTCTGAAAACTAAGAAATGGTGAAACACTTTTTCCGAGCAAGATTTACAGACATACTTAAAATGAACGTGGGAATTTTCTAGTCAGCAAAATACTATGGAAATGGCCCAGTATTTGAAATTGCAGTGAATGCTGGCAAACCCTGCTTTAAAGAAGCACATTCACTAACCCATGTGTAGGTTACCTTTCTTTCCTTTTCTTTCTGAAATTACTATATTAAAGTAATGTCATTTACAAGACTTTGAAAAAGCTGAAAATCTATTAAGATATGAATAATAAATCTTACTTTGTCACCATTTCCTGTAGTACAGAATAGAGCTGCTTTCAGAAGAAAATGTAGAGTCATAAAGTTCTGTTGCTGACAATGATCTGAGGGTAGTTTGAGGTGAGTTTGCAGAGATGTGACATATAGCTGTGAATTACATATACGGCAATTCAGTGCTTCAATTTACTCGAGCTCTATAGTACAGTGATTCCATAGTTATTGTTTCAAAGAAAAAAAAAGGAAATACATGTATGTTTTTTATGATGGATGAAGTCACATTGTGAATTTAATATCCGTTCAAGGAAATACTCTGCCAAATTATAAATCCTAACGAGAGACAGAAGAAGAACTAAAGGAGCAGACACAAAATTCTCTCAAGATTCCTTCATTTTTGTAGAGAAGTGATTTGACTTGCTTTGATAAATTCCTAATGTAGTGTGGAAATGGGTTTACCAGACACAGAGTGAGCATATCATCTGGTTACCTGCCAAGGAACGTAAAGCTCATGGGGAATCCCATTCAATGTCAATTTTCAAATCCCAGTGAAACTAAACGCCCGTTAGCTTAAAGGGTCAAACAAGTGAGCAGTGTCAACAAGATCTGGTTATTTTCATCCGTGTATGAGCTCACTCCTGAATTCCTTTTGTTCTGTGCGTGTGCCTGGGCCTGAGTAGGTATTAGTTAATTCCTGCTGATTGTATTGCAAACCATCCCACTAATGGAGGGAGATTGTGAGTAGGATAAGACAACTTTAACCTCGAGTGGTCAGTTCAAAGCACGTGTGGGTCAATCGTTTTCAGAAGCCCTTTATCGCCTGATGGCTGCGAGATGTTGTGAATGAATCACAGTGGGTAAATCCTCTTTCTGAAACACAAATCAAGCTTGTCAGAGGAAGGGTAAGGAGGTTTATTTTAAAGGGTTATATGTGATCAACTTCCCAGAGCCCAACAGTACTTGGGAAATTTAAAGGAAGCAACATATACTTGCATCTGCTGCAATTTGTGAAACATGGCCACATTTCTATTTCTAAATCCATCTGCATACTGCACAGCTCTGCTGCACTGATCCTCCTGTAAGCTGAAAAATGTCAATTTGTTATCAGGCATCGAAGGCAGCTCCTGCTTACCTGGATGAAATATGTTCACAGGCCTCCCTAGCATGAAGAAGAGAAGAAAGAGGACAGGCAAGGAGAAATGACTAAAGCTCACCTTCCTCCTTTGCCACGGATTGCTTGTGCCTCTTGGGGTTAGATTGATTTTCCATCTGTCACGTGTATTAATATCTACATTTCAGTACTTTGGTTCCAGGTGGAAGAGGTAACTAAGAAAGGAGGCTGCAGGGCCATGACTCTAAAAATTGTGTGAGGAAAATCAGTCCCTTCAGAAATAAGAATAAAAAAAATATTCTAGCAGTTACAAAAGTCAGCTAGAAATAACCAACAGGAAATGCTAAGCACACTGGGAGCCTTTTTTTGTTTTTCTGTCTCAGAGATGGCTGCCAGGACAGGTTTCCTTTTTCTGAAGAGTTTGCTGTAATGCTGTGTAAAGCTGTGCCAATACCTCTCAGGACTGAGGTGCCATCTCACCTAGAAATCTAGTGACACTTGCCAACTCACTTCTCAGGACAGGCAGTTTTGGAAACAAACAGAAAACCTTTATCAGTTATTTGAATTTTCAGGTCTAGGAAATACAAAACGTGTTTGAAGCTAAACATACGCACTCTGCAGGTTTGGGCTTTCTGTTAGAGCACTCCAGAGTTGGCCCCTGGTTGTTCCACACCTCCGGCAGTTTTCTGTAGAAAAGGGACAAAACCATTTCTCTACACCCCTGGGATGTTGTATGTATCACCTCTTGTGCAAAGGTCCAAGTAAGAGACACTATGTGGCATACAGGAACTTAATTTGCATATGTTTAGTTGTGCTATAGACTTTTCAAATAGAGCACTGATTTTTTTAATTAAAAAAACATGGGCATGATGAAGTGGTATAATTTTATGCACATGTGTTGCACCATTACACAATGTTACACTTTAAAAACTTGGCTTGTAGGATGTATTCATGCATGCTTAGCTTTTGATTTTTTTAATGGGTACCTTTCCTTAAGCTTTATGGTTATTCATATATTTTCTTTTCTTCCACGCAGCAGTCTAAACTGAATTTAGAACACTTGGAAAAATCAGCTGCCTAATTATTAAAACAACTCACTTGTTTTTATCTGTTCTCACCTCTCTAATGCTAAAGGCAAATGTTCCCTGTGCTTCCATGGGAGCAGAGTTAAAATTCAGAAGAGCACACTGGAAAAATTCCACTCCATTTGGGTGTTGTTCTACACTATCTTTGTCACATACCAAATGGATTTATCTTGTGTACAACATGCATTATACAACCTCCATGTACAGCAGGGTCACCAGTGATATAACTTAGGGGAAAGAAAAGGTTTAGGAAAGTGAGCAGAACAGAAAGACGGAAAAGATTCAAATGGCACAGGTTGGCTGGAGTCGCAACATAATTTTGAGAAGCTTTTGGCAGAGTGGCAATTCATCTTCATACCAGAGTGCTTGGAAGCAAGTAACCTTATATTCTCTGCTTTCAATAGCGGTGTTGGTGCAGCACACAGCTGTTCATTTGCCCCCAAGTCTGAGAACGTTGCCCACAGGTGAGACAAAGAGCTCCAGCATCTCTCCACGCCCAGAGGATTGAGTCCTGTCAATAAGACCAGCACGACAACAGGTACAAAATGCTGATCTCTAAGTTAGAAAGTTCAAAAGAGGTTAAAGGCTGAATGGCACATGAATAAACTGGTTTTTTCCCCACTCCTTTGACCTACGTTGTCAGAGCTTCACAGGTCTGTAATACAGCTACATGTCCTCTGACTGAGCTGTGAATCTCAGCATCTATGGATAAAAATATTCAACAATATTGAATATTCAATAAGATTATGAGAGCAAAGCTGGAGCAGGTTCTGATACTGCATGACCTGTACATTAGCCTGTGAATTACGCCACAGATCCCTTCCAGTAAAAAGTTGTCTTTATTACAACTAGCTGTATAAAAAATAAAAGTTTCTGTCAAGATCAATTTCCATTTGTTTCCGTCTGATCCTTTATATATTTTACATGGTGGTAAGAACTAGAGCTGTTATTCACACATTTGATGCTCAAATGTGTAGCATTAACTGAAGTTCTTTAATGCTGTTGTATATGTGACACTTCTGAAGGAAATATATGTATGTACTGGGAGAAACAGCAGGGATCAAAACGCATTTGAATTTCTGTTTTGATTTATGAACCTTTGTCTACTAGAGCAGTCCCACAGGTACTTGCTAATCCATGGCTAATGTGAGAAATCAAATAATATGTACAAGTGAAATGGGAATTTGCAGTGATTTTCAGCCATAGACAAATGTGCACCTCATTAACCATGACCTGCATTTATTTCAAGGGGGAAAAGAAAACTCGATTTATGCAAAGCACCTCCCTTCTGCAACTTTCACCTTTAATTTCAGAAAGACTGCGGCTGATGGGAAAATCACAGATTTACAACAGCAGATGTCCTCTTTTCTATTTTCTCTGCATAGGGAAATGCATAAGAAGTTGATAAGACATCTCTGCCAGATTTTAAGTTTTGCAGTCGGCTTCCTGACCAAACAGACTGCACTGCTGCTGTTCATCACCAGATGAGTAAGGGAAGGAAATACCTTAGGTTTCCACTGCAATAGAGAGCGATGCACACGTGAGCGCATCTTCTCTGCATGTGTTTGTCCTTCCAGGAAGAAATTAGTAAGGTCTGGTGTAGCACCACAGCCCTTTCATGACATTTCTAATGGGGACAGCAGTAGTACCCGAAAAACATGAGGTTTGCTTTTATCCTTCCTTTGCACAGCAACACTCATGAGGTCATCTACAATGGCTGGAAGATCATCTCGTGGCAGTAATAAAGAGTAACGACTAAAGATGATTTATCTGTTTCCTTGGGATGTAGGGGGTTGCCTCCTGGGATGATAAAAATACTGCCAATTTCAAAACCAGGTTTAATTTACCTCCTTGTTACCCTGAAAGAGAAGCCTCTAGGACAACAGTCTAACTTGGAACTAAAATAGCCTCAAGGTTAGGCTGGTTTCTACCACTGAGGGCAGCCTGTAAAAGTGCCAACAGTGCTTCTAAGCACAAAGTCAGTGCAATATTTATAAAATTTTGAAAGATTCTGATTCTTGCTTCCCCGGTGGTAACACACCTCTGGATTACAACTGCTCTCTGCAGTCATCTTGGCTATGCTTCAATGCTGACATCAAAACAAGGGCCTCAAACTGTTGATCCCCTTCGATGAGCTAAGATTTTTAAAACTTCTCTTCCTAATCATCCCGATCACAGAATCAAATGCTTCTCTCTTAGAAAACTGCAACATATTCCAGGTGACTAATGATGAGGATGTCCAGAAAACCCCACGTGTCGCCTGTCTGACAGGAAGGGAAGATGAACAAATGACTATTAAACTTCTCTGCCGTCCTCTTGACCCCTATTAGTCTGCCTCTGGATAAAGAACAGTACAGAATATAGGACACTATAAAAATATCTACAACCACATAGTCCAGCCCTAACTATGCAGGATTTAGCCTCATATATGCTTTGCAGCAAAAATTTTCCATCTATTTCAACTGTACTTTGTGAGAGGAATGAGACATACTGAAGTCAATTTGTGACTGGACTGTTAGTGTGTGCACAGTCAAAAGTTTGAAATTGAAAGGAATAATCTTCAATTTGGAGCCATTCAGTCAATGCTGTTTTCCACTGCTGGACTCTTTTGCTGCAGAACTCATTAATTTCTTCAGTAAAATTATGAATTGGCTCAGCCGTGTCCTTTCTGTAATCACAGCAGTTTGCCAAACCCAGGAGGCTGATCAAACATAGAAGAACTCTTAAAACAAAGAGATTCAAAAGATGTTTTAGAGTAGCTACACAAAGATAAGCTCCCAAGGAGAATTTGTGGCAATTAGTGCATTCCTGAATAATCCACAACTGGGAGAACTTCAACTACTTTGGGAATATTTTAAAATAACAGGAAAACTAAAGCCACACTATCCATTCCTGGGATTGTTCTTTGTAGTTTTACACTCCATGAAGTATGTAAACTTCATGGCTCAATAACTGATCTGCTTATCCAAAAATGTCTTTAATTTACCTTCTTTTCCGTTTATTCTGTCATCCTAGTCTATAGGTTACCTTTTTTTGTGCAATATCCAGACTTTTTTTGCACATGACAGTTGGAACTTTATGTGGAAGATTAAATTTATAGGTATCTGAGCAGTTACCTTGTCAAAACCCCCATGAGACTGAAGGGGGTTCACACAGAAGCAAGGAAGGCTTCTTTTTGAAAAGGATTCATGTGTAACAGTCTACAAGTCTCCCAGCTCCTCAAAGTCATGTTGTTAAATGAAAAGATCTTTAGGATAAAACAACAACAACAACTCTCCTCTTTTTTTAAAATTTATTCTTTAACATGAGCGGTCATAAAACCTGAAAGGGGCTTTGGGAAATACAAGTTTAAGTACCTTGGAGCCAATGAGCTGAAAACATTTTATGTGGTGGCTGCAAAAGTATCAAGTGAGGCATATAAATTGTCTAAAATACACATTAAAGAAGTGCTCTAAGTAGCCATATCCGGAGCAGGAATTACAAGTTGGCTGAATTCAGGCAGAATGGGGAAGGTTATGGATGAAGCACTTTGTAAGGTGCAAGAATCAATGAGTTAAGCAGTTAATGTACTGCTGGCCTCATGAATATGAAGTCTGGTCTGAAGAGGAGACTGGGAAGAGGGTGGAGAAAATAAACTTGATGGAGAAAGAAATTTGCTAGGAATGATATACTCTGATATATTGAACCATGGAAATCAATAAAGTACTACCCAGGCAATGAAGACACCTGATATAGTACTAAGCAAAAAAACCTGGTGTAATTGGGTGAACATTAAAACAAACCTTGTTGGGGAGAAACGAATGGCAAGAGGTAATAAGCAGCACAAAAATAAAAGCTAAGGAACAGTGAGGAAGTAGGAAGCATTGTCTGGGCTGATTGTGAAACATAGCTGGGTGATAAAAGGGTCATCTGGCATGCTGAGGAGGCAAAAAGTGATCTGAGAATAGCAAGCTAATGAGCACCATAGATCACACACGGTGAGAAGGTAAATGGAGGGGTGATAATACAGGCAGCTAGGGAGAGCATTAGCATAAAGAGGTGATAATAGTATGCAGTTGGGAAGGGAGACCATAAAAATCGAAAGATAAATCTGACAATAAACAAGTACCAATATACTCGTCTGGGGGGAAAAAAAAAGGAAAAAAAGGAAGGAAAAAATCCTTCCATGTGCACAGACTTCAAAGAACTGAAGCATTTTGTGATGATCACATTGGTTCCAATTCAATACTGCCAACAGGTAAGTCAGGCCTTGATTTAAGCACCAACAGGTCCTGCTATGAGCAGCAGACCTGTAAAAAGCCATAATGCCAGAAAGAAGCCACAGCTGGTTGATGTCTGGGAATATTTAGACTCCTCCGCAGACTGGGCCAGGTGTGATCTCAGCTGCTCTGCAACCACTCCAGAAATAACCCTGTTCATCTCTGTTTTAACTGTAGTAGCTGAATGTGAAATGGCACTTTAAATAACCAGCTGGTTAAAACTGTTATAAGGCCTTGCTACATTTTGAAAGTCATTGCAGCAGATTTGTTGTGTACCATTTCTTTCATAGAATACCAAAAGTAACATGCCTTACAGAAGAAATCCAAATATGAAAAATCACCTCAATCCAACCATCTCCACATTCCAACAAACAAATGTTGAATCCCACTCACAAGAGAAATGAGTAAACCACTCACCAAAAAAAAAAACCCCAACAAAACAAACAAACAAACAAACAAAAAACCCAGACACACCCACACCAAAATGTAGCCCACTGGAAATAATCACTTTAGTCTGAATCAAATGCTGAAGTTTAAGAAGCTCTATTATAGAGTCAGGTTCCATTTTCTCACATGCTTGTGCTACCTGAGATAGAAATTCAATAAGAATAAATAATAAACCCCTCAACTACCAGTCCAGTTACTGTCTCATGAAATCTGTACACAATAAATCTTCTAAAAACTTATTCGTGCAAGCCAAAGAGTATCTCTGCGGGGCACATCAGCATTATTGGGTCTTTGGGCAGATTAGGGGAACCAACCCAGCCGGAGGTGAAATTATCTTTCCTGCTGTCATGCTACTGGTAGAGATGTCTGCGGAGTGATTTAAATTCAAACATTCCTCACAACACTAAGTCCATTCCAGATGATTAAACTCACAACAACTGAGAGTGAGAGACAAACTATGTTGATTGGAGAAGATATTAGAGACTTTTTGAGTATGGGAAAACATGTATTTCCTTACTGTAGCCATGACATGTGAGGCAAAAAGGACTGGATTAAAGGAAAAATTCACCTGCTCCGGAGTTCATGACCTGATCATGGCCAAGGATGCTCAGAAAGGTAAAGTGGAATTGGGCACAGGATGCAACAATCACTCTGGACAGTGAGCTCCATACACTGGCCAATATGGGCCATGAATTATATTTTCTTATTAGAAACCCAGTTGTGAAGAAATGCATATGAATTCACAACTGGAGTATTTCTGAGTTATCAGCACTGCTCTGATTCTCCTTCCTTTTGACAGGAAGCACAAGAACTTTGCTGCTAAAATCATTGCAAAATTCCCAAGAACTTTGATGGAGGAAAGGGGTCAAACTGCTCATGTTTGAAAGGACCCCTACTACAAATGCTTTGGTAAGCTTTGCATCGTTTTGTGGATCATTTTTCAAGCATATTACCATGCAGGTGAGGACATTTTGTCATTTACAGGAAGAGTTTGAACACCTGGAGACAGTCATTTGAAAAATAAAGAGTCATGCTAAGGCAGGAGAGTCCCACCAGCAATAATCCTGGGTTTTATTTTCTCAGATTTTCAGAGATCTTAAGTACATCTTCAATGCACTCTGCCACCATTTGCTATTCACCAATTACTTAGCTTTTACAACAGTTGTAATTCACTCCAAGGGTTATGCTTTCCTTTATGACGGTTGAGATATTAGAGGTCAGGATTTTCCTTTGCAGAGAACATTGACCTTAGCAAGCATATAGAATTTTATTTCATTTGAATGTGTGCATATATACAAGTTAAGTCTTGAGATAAATTTAAAGATGGCCTTCATTTTCCCTTTTTTTTTTTTTAATTTTGTATTACCAGCTGTATAGTTCAGCTTCTCCTTGATATTCTTTCATTTTAAGAGACAGAATAAGATGATAAGGGCCTTGTGAGAGTGAGTTCCCTCAGGCTGTTCCTTTAGGTACAAGCAAAGTGGGTGTATGGTTTATCTAATTATATTCAGCCAGTGCTGTGGTATGGAGCATCTGCACAGGATGCTTCAGGTCTTGATTGATTACTCTGCCAGACTGACAAAGGGCATTTCTCACCCTCAGAGAGACAAATTCCACTGAACATGCTCCAGCAATTTTCTGCAGAAACTGAGTTGGTGAGTGAGGGCATTGGACTGTTTTATTTTTCTTTACTTTATTAAATTCATATTTAATACTAGAAAAAATCAGCTGCTGGTGCATGCCAGCTAATGCATGGGATCATTTCCATTTAAGTGCTGAATCAGATATTACCCACCAAAACTATTAAAATCTCATTGGTATCACTATAATCAGCACTCAGGATCAGTAATGAGAATAAGGAACAGGTGAACAATTAGAACTTAAAGTAACATACGCCTCCCTGCATTTCACATTCTGGTTCGGGGATTATTCTGCTGAGGGATACAGAATCAGACTGATCTTCGAGAATAGCTTTATGGGTCATTGACACGAAAGCTAAAGGCTGTGAAAGCAATGTGCTGATGGATATTTTCCCATTTTCTGACTTGACAGAGATTGTATTGCTTTGTTTTTTTAATTGAAAATGGGATATATTTTTCTACCATTAGTGTATACACCAGTATGTGTCCGACGAGGCAGAAGAGGTAAAATGGTAATGACCTTGAAGACAGAATTTCAATTTGGAGGTAGCTCTTTTCCACTTTAATGATTTTTATAGAAAGTGCAGACAATAGGATTTAATCATTCAGCACTGTTACCCATATGAAAGTGATGGTGACTTCTAAAGCAGTTCACCTCATAATAAAGCATCAGGAAAGGTATTTGTATGCAGTAGAAGGTAGAAGCTGATGTAGCACTGGAAAAGTCAGAAGTCTTTTACTCCCCAGAGGTAAATTCATAAAGACTGCCTATCAGTAAACAGGGCAGTAAAGTGCTCCAACTCTGCCAACTTTTCACATTTGCGTTGGGAGTGACAGAAACTGATGAGATGTATTTGATAATTAGGGATGCAATTTCAGTTTTAACAGGTTTGTGAGCATTTGATATTAAATGCCTGAAACATTGGCAGTGCTGCGTCTTTCTGTGTGATTATGTCACAAGCTTGAAGGAATCTAAATCACCCGCTATTCCCAGAGCACTTGGACTTATTTTATGTGTTTTCCTCACTAGGGAGCAAGGTGCCAACATTTTCAGCATCGAGTTTTTCATATTCAGTGCCTCTAGATGTTGTATGGGGATGTTTTTAAGTGGACAACTGTTTCAGGAAAGGAGAGGTGATTGCAATTCAAATCTGTACATTCCATCTATGAGTCACAGGAAAAGGATGTGGTATCCCTGCCCTTTTAACCATCACTGCTTCTCAACCTGGAGCTATGGAAGTGCGCTGGTTAAAGCTGGCGTATATAATTACTTGCACTGAAAGACAAAAGTGATAATTAATTATTACACTGGTAGGCAGCCACTCATAAAATCATTAAGCGGCAGTCACTCTCTTAATTTTATATGTTAGCCATGGATAGTCAAGTCTTACTTTTTAATTGTGGGTGGTGGGCAGAGGGAGAAGCCAAAAAAAGAGATTTTGCATGCGAGATTGTTACTGAGATTACTTATTGATGGGAACAGAAAGAAAGAACAATCACCTCACAAACAAAATCTTAGACAAAGTATGATTTTTACATTTCCAGGCACTTCAGGCAGTGTCAATGAAGACCAAATCCAAACTCTCTGGCAGATGCCCACCTATCAAGTTAAAGGAGGAATTCCTGTAGATGGAAAATAAATACACCGAGTCTACATCTAAGGACATATTTCTATAAGGACACATATCTATATACCTATAAGCCCTTGAGGGGAAGCCATATGAGGAGCGGCTGAGGTCACTTGGTCTGTTCAGCCTGGAGGAGACTGAGGAGAGACCTCATTGCAGTTACAACTTCCTCGTGAGGGGCAGACCCTGATCTCTTCTCTGTGGTGACAGTGACAGGACCCAAGGGAATGGCCTGAAGTTGTGTCAGGCGAGAGACATGAGATTACACCACTAAGGCTGGTGGAAACTCTGATCTGATGCAGGAGGACGAGTCTTCAAACATGGCTTTCTCATTTTCCTCTTTGAATTGACTTTTCATGTGGGAGTCAATTGACATTTATTAAAATGTTCTCAACAGGTGAAGTGACAAAATATTCCGTGGCAGCTGCGGGCTCGGTGTCAGGTCAGCTCTTAAACTGTGAGGAGCTAATCGATGCTGCCCCAGCATTACAATTAAAAAGGTGGAAAAGGCGCTATTGCTACGAATTTTCACTTATGTGATCCCAGTGAGAAGGAACAGATTTAACTAAGGCTTAATCTTGACTCTTTCATCTCCCTCCCCATTTTTTCAATGCCTTTGAAATACGAAACTGTTAGTATTTTTCAAGCACACCCTGCTCCCAGGAGCTGACGTCCTATTTGTCTGTCCTTTCATGCAACTTCGGAACACTCCAACTATTATGTCATCATTTTTCCACTTCCTTTTTCACATGAACTTCATATTCTATTACATCATGGTTGAAAGACATTTGTAAAGTAATGTGATTATCTAATGATTAAAGTCTAAAGGTTCTCCCTTTGAGAAGGATCCCTTCTGCAGCTGAACCACCCTAGTGCTGGTTGCAATGTAGTGCAAACCTCCCAGAAAAAGCTGCCCCAGAACACACTTTTTAGTTTGAACCACCCCATGTGCAAGGGAGCACTTTGCAGAGACACAAAGCAACGTTTGTTCACCAAAGCTGTTCAGTTTTTCTTGTTCCCAATGTCATGTCTTGGATGGGTCTGGACAACAAGACATCAGTTTGAAAGTATCATTTTAAGTTTGGAAGACAGAAAGTGATGCTAATAAATATAATTGAAGAGAAGTTTAGGAATTTCGTTGAATTTTGTTCTTTAAAATTTATTTTGTCAAAAAATAGCAAGGAATAAGAGACAGCCTATGTGTTTACACGTTTGGCACTCTTCTAAGATGGGAAGAAGATATGATGCTGGAATCTCAGCAAATCCAGCCTTCCAGTCAGAAAAGGATTGCTAAACATCACACAAGACATAACTGTATAAAAAGAATCCAGGTTCCTTCAGAGTAAAATTAAAAATGCAACTTTTTTTCTGAGTTCATCCAGGTAACCAACAACCTCACTGGGAGTTACACCGTCTGCCATTTCTGTTTGTACTGCTCAGCACGTGGGCTAAACAGGACAGCCCACAAAGTCATTGAGGTAACAGTTCTGCTAGACGTCATTTTGTCAAACAGAACACGACACAGCCCTGCAAAACCTTCATCACAATTTGAGGATTTGACATTTGTTCCAGCACTTTTCAATCTGGTGTCCTACACCAGGGACCGTCGCTGCCCTATGTAGAGATCTGGGTTGGGTGATTGTGATCACAAGGCTGATTCCCTGCTACCACGCTGATACTGAACACAAAAGATAACTTAATGTTAAGCTGGACTTCACACTGGTGATCAGGGCCAGTTTAGTGATCCCAAACACTTACACAACTGGAAAAGTAGAAGAAAAACATTTTATCTGCCTTAGGGCTTGGATTTGTGGGACTTTTGTGCCGCTTGTTGCCTCTGCAGTGATAACTCTGAAACAAGAGTCTCAGCAGTAGCACAGCTCAGGTTTGTGAGCAGCAGGGCTAAGTGTCAATCCTTCCAAACAGAGCAGTGCTGTTAACCTGAGACAAGTGCTTCTTAACATCAAACCTCATCTGATCCAGGCCAGCATTAGTGTGAAGAGACCAGTTTCCCTGTCAATGTCATCCAGAGCTCTTCTTTCATCTTAATACATGACATTTACACATTGCCTGTCCTTTGGGCCTGAATCCTGCCAGCTCTCTCTACAGCAAAGGCAGGAAAACCCTGTAATCCCCTGTTTAAAGGATTTTTCATAGCCTTTGCCAGGGAAGGATAACATTCATATGAAAATGCTGAACTCCACAAGTACAGAGGAAGCTCAACCTATGTTTGGCTGTCTATCAGAAACAAAAGAAGGGGGTAATTTTGGCTGCTGATCCTCTGCAGAAGCAGTGCTGACAACGGGCCTGAGTGTCTGCATGTTGAGAGGAAACGAGCATTGCCAGCAAAGCCCTGGGAGCTCCTCTGCAGGGAGCAGGCCCTCGGCGTGGGAAGGAGCAATTCCATCAGAAGGAATTTGTATTCTCTGTTACCAGTGTTTGTGGCTCTCCTCCCGCAGTGCAAGGACTCAGTCATTTGCAAACACTTCCACAACAGAAAATCATACACATGTATATGAACATATGCACTTAACACTATGTTTTCTAATGAGGCATTACAGAAGAAATTCCCCTTCTTACAGAGATGAAAATAACAGGTCACATCTACACTTCAGTTCCTAGCCCATTTATATTTTAATTTACAGCAATAAAGAAGCATATAATAAACCACTCTGTGATGTACACTAGCTCCCATGCATTAACTTCTGCTTTTATCTTCAGAGAGTTATTAGCAGAAGGAGTAACATTTCTTCCTTTTTGCCGCTGTGAGAAGAGCTTACTTTCTTTGAGCCAAACTTTAAACCTTCTTTTCCCAGGAAATAAATTGCTCATCTACCTGATTGTTTTACTAGGTTGGCTTTGTGCCTCACATTCCCTTGAATAATTAATTTCATAAAGTAACCTGCTGCACGTTCACTTCGCTAATGTGCATTTTTCAGTTCCCACTGTAAAGGATCGTTTCAGTGAATGATGGGTAAGAATTATGGGGGGGGAAATGCCACATCACAAAAAAAATGAGGACAGATAAAACAAACAAAACTTTTTATAAAGAACACTGTCATTATATTAGTGCAAATTCTGCCTCATTTTCCAAGCCTTCAGTGTAATTTCTCTGAATTCTGCACTGGAGCTTGTCCCCCAGGACTTAAATTTTGGACAGATGAAGGAAAATGCCATAAGGGTGCTGGATAATTTTAACCTTTTAAAGGGTTTTGTTTACTCACTTTGCCACATGGTACTTCAGTCTGGCTCCCCCCTTTGGCATGAGTTTTCCCCTTAACTCCTCTCCCTTTCGCCCTCTGTCAGAACCCAAGACAAAAAGGTGGCATAACTGGAGGCACCAGCTCTCAGGTGGATGCAGAGTGAGGCCTTATTCCCCTTGTCACAGACCAGGGCAAAAATTCCCTGAAATTCAGTGATCTACACTGCCGTGCCAAAGCTGCCGCTTTTGTCAGACCTCGTGAGCAGCAGGGCTATCCCAGCGAGCTGCTCAATCAGCTGGGAGTCGATTTATCACCAGGGCTTGTCGTCTCTGAACTGTATTTATTGACATCATGGACTGGGATTCTGGTGGCTGTAATGCCAATGTGCAAAGGGAATTCTGATCCCTGCCTCAGCTCCGATTCATGTGCTGCACATGTGTTAGCACCACTTAGTGCCTTTACCTTGCTGCAATGCAGGGAACAGCACCCACCCTGGTTGTGATTATGGTCACTGTATTTGCTTCTGAAAGTGTACTAGGAACCAGAAATATGTGCACTTTCAGGGTCTTTTTTTCCCCCCTTTATGCAACAGTAAAGATTTTGCAAAAAGATGCTTGTGAAATGGAGGTTTAATAAAAGGACAGAAAAAAATATTAAAAACTGCAAGAAATGCATCTCATGCCTCTTTCGCTGCTAAAAGACAATAAATTTTAAAAAAATAAAATAGCCAAAACACATATCAGTTGCTCAGTTACTGGGATGCTACTGGTGCCCAGAAGGGGACACTACAAATGCAGAGCCTGAGCCGGAAATAGCAAAACACCCATCTGAATAATAACATAAGAACAGGAGCTCAGTTCTCAGCTGGCATGCACACTGCCAGCATCCAAACCAAAATGGGAATCAACACAGGAGGTACAAAAATCCTCACGAGCCAACATGAAATTCATGATTATCTGTTATCCACTTTGGAGCAAAGCTGTTAGAACATGTGAAGATTTTCCACTAAGGCTTTTTTTCAGCCACACACACACAGAGAAAACATGATGCAGCCCAAAATCCCCAGTTTAATGATATCCTAATAGTGGAAATAATTTTGCTTGCCATAGGATTCCAGATGAAATAAGGATTCCAGGCAGAAATTGGCCTAGTGTTCATGAATAACTCATGTTGACAGAACTTGTTGATGTATGGGTTCAAGCACACCGTGCCAGCCCATCACAATGCACACACAACCCTCCTTTAATAATTTACAGCACTGTTGTTTGGAATCTGGGTTCCCCAGCTGCTAATACGTTTCTCGCAGTGGGGTAGAATGGCTGCTCTCAGTTTGCTGAACTGTAAAATCAAACAGATTAGGATGTGTGCGTGTGAAAAATTAAAGATATCAAAATCTGGATTTTTATGTATGCACTGCAGCATCCTAAGAAGTTTTAGCAGACAATATATTACGCCATTATATCTAGAAACTGAGGTTGTTAAGGAATTCTTCTATTGATGCAAGGTTTTGAATTCTTTAACATAACACTTTCCTTCAACTCCACCCCCCCAAAAAAAAAAACACCACCAAAAAAACCCACCACAAAAAAACCCCTAAAACAAACCAAAAAAGTCAGGAAAAACCCAACCTCACACACATTCATTTAAAGTACTGGTTTCGGAAAAGACAGTTCATAGCAGTTGGGGATATACTTAATTGAAAGAATTATGAAAGGAGAAAAGGGGCAGGAAAGATCCCTTAATGCCTGTCTCTTCCTCTCTCTCTCAATGAAAATCTCAATTCCTTTAAAATCTTTCAACAGCACATACACCCTCCATAATTCTACTTCCAGAGGTAACCTTTATGTTTAAGAGTTGAAAAAATTGCTATTTCTGTAAGACTTCATCATCTAAGCAGAACTATAATTTTATTGTCAAAGTAGCTGTCGAGTACACGGTGCACCAGGAATAAAACATAAGGTTAAAGACTGTATTTCCTCAGGCTGTTAAAATACAGAGAAGTAATTAAGTGCCCAGTTATTCCTGAGGTAAAGGAGGACACACGAACGATTGGTCTTATCTTACCCTTATTTTATGCTTTTAGCAGATCAACATCTTCCTCGAATATTGGTTTTTTTGGTTGTAGTCAGGGTTTCCTCAATGTCACAGATCAGTTTATCCAAGTCATTATCAAAAAGCTTAGTGTCCCCATAAAACTGGTGTTGGGTTGCAGCACTAATAGAAACCTGTCTGTTACTTATGATACAGCTGAATATTCGCAGAGAGCTCCCCTCACTGCTTTCTCCTCCTCTGTGTTTTACAGCCGTATTTCCATGTGACTTTGAACAGCTCTATTGTGGTCTTTTAATGCATTAGAGACGATATTGCCATTTAAATATAAATCTAGAGCATTACTTTGTTACAGTTCATTTAATAATAACAAAATGTGTTTTCCTGACTTCTTTGGCTACCAGAATTTGTTTTATTCCTAGAAGCAGACAGCCCAGACAGCAGAAGATACTGAAATAATTTTTTACCATGGAAAAATGCTGGACACTTGGAAGCAATAGACAACTTTTATACATGTCTTGACTCATTTCTAGCTTGAAATGGGGGAATTACTTATGTGCTTTTATATTTTAATCAAAGCTTCAAAGATAAAAGCTACTCAGTTTGACATAAGAAATTGGCACCAACTCGTGTCTGACTCTTCTTAGAATGACCTACCCTTCTGACAAAAACAATTAAAATAATGTCACTGTTAGTTCAGTGCAAAAGTCTTCATCCTGTAAGAAGCAAATGGAGACAAATGAAAGATTAAAGTAGCCCACAGGTGACTTTAACTAACAGTCACAGTTGATCTTGGTGAGTTTTGGGTACCTTCATCCCGTGTGTGCTCCAACTCCTCCACTCCACTAAACAGCATTAAATACTCTGTCCCATAAAATGCCTCAAAAATCTCCTTTGAATAAACTGAAATAGAAGGAAGTCCATCTCCCTTGGAAGAGGCAGCAAAACCTCCAACTGAATAGGGTTATGCAAAAAGATCTATGATTGAACGCTTCTCTCTAGTGAACGCAAAGAACTGTGTATAAGAGAATTATTAAGAGATATCAACTAAACCACTGGTTCACAGGTCATTTCCCTCATACCCCCTCACACCTCTGACAGAAAACAGCTGAAAAACATTTTTTTTTGGGAATGCCAAGCAACAGACAGTTTGAGAAACAAAAAAAGCTAAAAAACTCAATAGGGAAAGATACATCAGTGGTAGCTCCAAGAGAGGAACAGGTGATGTTTCTGTCAGTGACAGAATCACACGGAGAGCCAGCTCTCTGCAAGGAGGTCAATACTTGATTCACACTGATGTCGTGCAGGAATGTACACAGACAGCCCATGGTTTGCCTTGTAAGCAGCTCACTTGAATAAGCACACAAGATACTCCTTTTATTTTCCATTGCTGGTGTATCAGCTCTGTGCTAGGAACGTCTGTTTAACCTGGAGGTCAGGTACCAATTACAATTAATACATTCAGACGGAGGAATAATCCAAGAAGGAAGGAATTTTCTCTCCCTGTAGTTTGTGGTCTTAAGTTCCCTTAAGAAGTGATGGGAGGTGACAGTAACAGAAGTGTCTTCTGAACAATACTCAAAGTGAGTGACTTTTTCTACTTTCTGGAGTACCAGCCTGACTGATTTTTGGTGATTCTATTGCTTTTTGATCTCTCCAGGCTCTTCTCTTGATAGTCAACACAATTCCTTTTTGCCTTGTTGCCTGACCTGTATGCAAACAAACATTTATAAAAGTCACCCAGATTTTGATAACAATTTGCACAGTTTAAAGATGTTGCACTTAAGGAAAAGAATGGCTGCTGAGGGGCAGTCTGTGCAAGGAGCTGACTGAACTGCAGCTTAGACAAAAGCTTCAGTCTGCCAACTTTGCAGCCTTTAAAACTCACTTTCTAAGAGTAATTTGAAAAAGTCCCCAGGAGCAGCCTGTAGGTTTATATAGATTGAGAAATTTAAAACTTGTGCGATGGAGTTGCAGGAACTCCGCTGTGGCACACAGGCAACCCAGGGAGTTACCGAGCGCTGAGATTACGGAGCGTGCACTTCTGAAATGCTGACCCCGTCACATTCATTTGAGAAACCTCAACCCCCAGCGTGCTGCATTTTGATAATCACATCTGAAATTAGTGTGGGCAACCGCCCTGTAATACAGCACTTTTCTGTTTAGCCAGAAAGTGATAAAAAAGGGCGGGGAAAAGCAATAGATGATGCGCTTCATTTTTAGCACGTCTTTATTGAGGGAGAAGAACCTGTAAGGGCTTCCAAGCCATCTGTTATCTGAGCATGTCAGATTGTTACAGATGAGAGACAGTTTACTTTTTAATACCAGAAGAAATTTATAGGAATTCTGAGGGAAGTTCTGTTCCAAACATATGGTAGTATCCATAATACACCTGTTTTAATGCTCAGCACTCACTACTTTGTGGATTTAATCATTTGTCCATTATTAGTCTTTTTAGCTGCAAGATAATCATCAGATGTGTTTCAGTGAAAGCTGTGCAAGTCAAAATGATTCAAGCTGGAATAAAATCAAATTACAGCTTTTACTTAACAAATAAATAAAATCTGAAAATATCTAAAATACTAAAATATTACAGTAGTACCATTTTCTTCAAGTACCATTCTCCTTAACACATTTGTCAGCAGGCTGAGGGAGATCATCCCTCTCCCTCTTCTCAACACTGGTGAAGCCATGACCAAAGTACCGTGACCAGTTCTGGGCTCTCCAGTAGAAGAGAGACATGGACACCCTGGAGAGAGTCCAGTGAAGAGCAACAAAGAGCACGAAGGGACTGGAGAATCTGCATTCAGGCTCAGGCCAGACCTTATCCATGTCTCTAAATAGCTGAGGGGAGGCTGAAAAGAGGCCAGGGCCAGGCTCAGCACTGGCTCCCAGGGACAGGACAAGGGGCAATGGGTGCACACTGACACACAGGAGGGTCCCTCTGGACATCAGGGAACACATTTGGATGGTGAGAGCAATGGAGCACTGGCACAGGTGACCCAGGGAGGTTGTGGAGTCGCCATCCTTGGGGATACCTGGGCACAGTCCTGGACAACTGGTTCTAGGTGGCCCTGTTTGAGCAGGGGGTTTGCAACAAATGACCTCCAAAGGTCCCTTCCAAATTCAACTCCTCTATGATTCTCTCATTTATTTTACATAATATACTACTAGACATGAATTTATCATCTCTTCCCAATATTACCTGAGCAACAGAAAAAGAAATCTGAGACTTGCTTATCAAGTAGAATCCTTCCAACGATTTCCAGCTTCAAATCTGTCATTGAATAATTAGTTTCTACATCTTAGATTAGTGGGATTCTTAAATGCAATTAAAATGAAATCAGGTTAACATTATAAAATATTTTAAATTAAATGCAACACTTGGCGTGGATATCACTGTTAAGGAAAAAAAATGTTTGTAATTGAAAATATTGCTGTGATGCCAACAAATCTTGTTATCAGTGACTATCCCTACTTACTTCTGTTTTAACACAGGACAAGCTGTCCTCTGAAATATTATCTATCTATTGATTAAAGAGGGAGCCTAGAAAACTCTCTAAACTCTTTTCACCTTTAGATAGCTACTCTAATGTGTGGTGAGATTCCTTCTGTCCATGGAATAGAAAGTTGTCTTGTGCATTGTCAAGTCACATCCTCCTCTCCTTCGAGCATTTTCCTGCTCCTCACCCATAATTATTTTCTCAAGTGCCTTTCTGACAGAAAGCACTACTGAACTTGTTCCTCACCAGTAACCCCCCCCACATCATCTCACATAAGATACTATAGGTGTCATTTCCTTCTGTAAACTCTTTCAGCCCAGAAATCCATTTACACTTGTAAAGCCTCCAAGTACTTTATGCATACACATGCACTTAGAAATCATAAAAGCTTAAAGAAGTGTGGGCTGAAAGGGATCTCTGGAGGGCATCTGGTCCAACTCCTCATTCAAATGAGGCAGTGAGGAGTTAGAGAGGGTTTAGGAGATGATCATTCACAAGAAACAGCTCCCACAGACTAACAGAACCCCTTAATAACACCATGAATTTAGGGTTCCGAGTCTCTCCAGCCAGCAGTAATTCTTCTGGAAAAGTGGTGTTTTATCATCTGCAGTAATTACTGCTAGTGGGTGTAAACCACTGATTCAGCAGTTGCACAGATGAATCTTTTCCAGATTCTATGGCATTGTAGGAAATGTTCCTTTTAACTGCCCTAGACAACGATCAATTCTCTGACTTTTCATCCCCACATAGGGGAGCATGGCCTGCAACTAGGCAAGCAGGTACCCATTTTCATGAATATTTAAGGTCAAAATTCCAACCGGACATCACCAGGAAAACTTTCTGTCCTTAATTTATATTGTGGGATGAAATGCTATGTCCAATTTCCTTTTTGCTTTAGATGGAAACTTAAAAATATGAAAATTTTGTGTACAAATAAGGAAGACTTTGTTAGAGCTGCATCACAGGTAGACAGGCACACGGTTACATACCACAGTAATGCCTCTAAACCATTATGTTCCTACATAAGAATGTTCACTAGCTGTGCTTAGGGGAAAAAAAGAATAAATCAAATAATTTTGTCCTTCTGTTAGCAAGCAAAAAGGCATCCACCACCCCGAGCAATTTTGAAGGAGCAATAAGGAATGGTTGGCAGTCCATTTTCAGCATCATACCTGGAGGTTTCCATTAGTTATACTACTATGGCTCTCAAGAGATGCATAACTGATTGTCTAATTGCTTAGGCAATGTCTTGAAAAATTACTTATTAAGCAGAAAACATACCAATAGTAATTCCATGCTCACAAAGCTCAATGTGAAAAATATTTCAAAAAAAGCCATTACATAACTGTCTCTAAACTGCCATCATTAGTCATTCCCATCAGAAAGCTCATTCTTTCATAAAAATCCTGGGAAAAGAAAAAGTGTTTGCACCTCAAATTACTGCTGATTAATGTCTGGTGAAAAAAGGTGACCCGGAGGGACCTGCGTTTGAATTTCTCCTGTGCTGAAGGTTTCTGGCAAGTCATATGGTGAGTGCCAACATGACCCTCTGCAGCAGTTTGCAAAACTATGAACTGGCTCAACTATGAGCATACTGCTCTACATGGATGGTTCAAACCCTGTGTCACAGCTGAATAGTGACAGATTGGAGCTCCTTGTTAAAGAATTGCTCTGCTTGTAACACCTGAACAGGCTCAGACATATCCCACCCATACCGACAACGCTCTGTGCCTGACGTTCTAGTTTGTAAAAAAGATCACTTTGTTTTTTCCCTTTAGATGAAGGATATTGTAGGGACAAACGAAAAAAGAACTCCAAGGTATTCAGTGAGCAGTAGTGGGAACGTAAGCAAGCACGGACTATATAACCTTTACTCTTAAGAGAACCTGTTTTCAAAGACCATTGCTGACTGATCTTTAACAGATTATCCTTTCTTATTTAGTCTGTAAAGCTCCAACACAAGCCACGGGAACTCCACAATACAAATGTATGGTCAGATGCAGTGAGCTAGATGAACATTAAGTAAAATACTGCTAATTTGGTTTTAATTTTCTTTAAATGTAGAACTACCTTGCCTCTCTCCTCAGCTGATGGAGAACTGACTTTTTCCAGGGTCAGGTAAAGGAACAGAGCACGTATGTGCAATCCACCATTGTATTGCACCAGGATAATTTGGTAAAAGAAAACCACCTGCACCTTCAAATGCAGCGTGGTTCACTTTAGTGACCTAAACATGTTTGTCCCTCTCAGACAAGGGCTTATGAAAATTTGTTGTCCTGAAGAATTCAAATCTTTGAGGAAATATAAGAACTGCAGGTATATTTTTAAAGCCAGTCTGCTTTTGCAAAACCTTTTGCAAGTATTTTTAATATTGTGCAGACAGCTCATTTTAGCAGAGGAATATTTTAGTCTAGCTCTTTGAAGGCACGAGAAATCCAGGAACTTATGAAATATTCTACCCAGAGATAGGCCAGCCATTTGCTTTCTCAACTGTTACGACATTTTGTACTCCAATATTTTTCCTGTCATATAATTTTACAGATTCCACCTGCATTTTAAATTCAGCATCAGGGTACCCTCTGCTGAGTTTGCTGCCCACTGATGTACTTCCTTGGGACATTATTTTTTTGCAGCGTTCAGAGTAAAGTGGTCACTCCTAATTACTCTGGCCATCAATAGAAACTGTGTCTGGTGATCATTCCTGGGCAGCAGAGACGTGATTGACAGCTTGAATCCTAAATGAAACAGGCTGTGAAGCACAGTGGGGTCTGATGGAACATGAGGCTGATCACAGTGACCACGTGTGTGACTGTTACCTGAGCTGTGACTGTGAGCTGCTGTCGAGTGACCTGTGTGATAAATACACTGCTTTGGGTAACACATTATGGTAATGAATGGACCACAGCCTTCAAATACCAAACTAATTATCTAGCACATACACAATTGGTCCCAGTGCAAAGTTTTTCTCAGTAATTTTCACTTTTTACTTAAGAATCCCCTGACACATGGTGGTAGAAAGAGAAGGATGTGCGGGATTTGTTGTGTGAGCCTGTTTATTACAAAACTTGATGTATATAAATGGACTGAGCATGAGAAACCTAAATATTTGGAAATAGTACAGAAAGACGCACACAACAGTGAGGTTTTCTTGTTTTGCGTGTGTGTGTGTAGAGGTGTTTGGCTTTGTGGAGTTTTGGGGTTTTCTTGTTTGGGGTTTTTTTCTTGGTTGTAGGTTGTTTTGCTGGTTTTTTGGGTTTTTTTAAGATCACAGTTCCAGCTTTAGATGTCTTGCAACAAACCCTGATACCCTGCTAGTCCATGCTGCTATTATCAGCAGTAGGCAAGATTCACATTCACAAAAATTGAAATAAACCCAAACAAATGATAAAGCATGATTTAGGAGAGATCTAAAACCTGACATGAGGCTACATCAGTAGCTGTTCCACACAGCCAAACTCAGCAGAACAAGTGGAAATCCAACAGCAAGACATTCTCCTGAACTGTATCTTTATGCCAAGCCCCCCAAGGGATCACAGTAGTCCCACTTTAAATGACTCAGAAAATTACTAAACTGTATGCAATGAGCCAACTTTTAGCAGAGACAACAGAAGCTTTTGTCTCAGCTTTCATGTGAATTAAAGCAGGCCCTAGGTGAGTATTTCGATGTTTATTTCCTCTGCAGGTTTTATAATAAAATCTCTGCCTTCCAGAAGGAAGAAATATTATTTAATCTTTCGAGGGTATTAAAATTCAAAGCAAACAGCAAATTCACATTTGCACAGTTAAGAATCTACAGAACTAATCTGAAGTATTCTCCCGCTGACACTCCTATGCCGTGAGATTCCATAATGAACTAAAGTGTATATTTTTGTACTCTAATTGTTAACACAGGTGTGAACCATTGACATCCATCTTCAACCTTAGTTATTGTCTGCCTTTGACTTGCTCGAAACTTAAGTGTAGGCAGAAAAGAAATCCTCAGAAAAAGGGAAAGAAATTTAATTGGAGTAATTTTTAAATATTTCATCTATGTGTGATGCACATTTTGGGAGAAAATAGAAGTTTATGAGCAGAGTCTTACTACCTTTATCACTCCATTGTACAGATAATGCAGAACTCCTAATTCTTTTTGCAGTTCAAGGAGAATGGGAAGATGTCGTTCATCAGCTTCACATCTGACTGTAGAACTGCTCAGCCCCAAACACTTCTCATCCTCAGACTAAGATTATTGAGCACAGCTTCGTATCAAACATCTCCACACTTTGGAATAATGCAGATACCCACTTTGGTGTCAAAACGGGAACGGAGCCCTCAGCTCTTTGCCAATACTGCTGCCGACTGAGACTGGTCAGAGACAGGTTTGACAAGTCATCACTCAACTGTCAGCTCACTGAAAATCCCCTGCATTTTGAGGTTTTGATTACACTATCTGTGAGCTACTCTCTCTGAGACTGAGGGAGAAATTCATCACAGACTGAGAGGATTGAAGGCACTCAAGAAATCTTGCTGTTTATCCTCCTCCAAAGCAGCATCACCTATACTTGCGATTCTTGATGACAGTTATTTTTCTAACCTGTTCTCAAAAGTCTTCGAAGTTGGCAGCAAGGCTGCATATTTTCCAGCAGGTCATTACACAAGCCTTTCATTTTAGTGGTTCTTCTCCCTGCAATTGCCTAATATGAGTTTTCCTAACCACAAACTGAAGTCACTGCTTTGCAAGCAACACCTGACGAGTAGGGAAAACATTCATCTTTTAGATGTCCACATACAGAAGATACTGTACTTACTGCACTCCACCCCACCAGCTCTGTTTTTAGAGCAGAGAAACACCTCTAAGACCAGACTGTGTCAGACCAAACAGCCAACTACCGTAATATTTTTCTTTCCAGTAATGGTCAGCGACACATGGTTTAGAAAAATCCTGTAAAAACTAGTATGGAAAGAGAGACCTCCCTTGTAAAAGTCTCCAAAATTTCAGCAACTGCAGTCCAGAGATTCCTGACATCATTTCAAGGTTTTTACATTTTTCCAACCTGATAATGTTTTTGGTTGGCTTCACTTCCTTTGAAAGGTCTGCAGCTTAGTTATTCGTTGCACGAAAAAGAAAAGTTGAGTAATCATCCCATAATCACCTTTTCTGTACTACTGAAGATTTCATATTCTCTATCACCTATTAATTACAACAGCCTCAGGTCAGTCTGTCACTCCTCACAATTAGTGGTTTCCAGACCCTTATTATTCCCCACACTCAAGTGCTCTCTGTCCTTCTTGAAATGCTACATCTCAAACCATAATGCTGGCACACAGGATTAAGTGGTGCAGGGTTGCTGGCTCATTTTTGACACATTATTTGTGCGTCAGAGTAAAACTTTGCATTTTTCTGTAGTTGGTAACATCCTTTAAACATTTTCACACTGTATTTTAAAATTGGCAAAATTCATTGAACTTTTGCTCTCTCTTTCAGTGCACCTGCAGCCCTGAAAATCTAATGACCACAGGCTATGATCTATCATCTAAAAACTGACTGCAGTGTTGGCTGGTCTCAAATCCAAGAACTCCAAGAAAGTTCTCTTAATGCACTCTTCTGTTTTGATAATAAATCTCCGGGAACTACTCTCCGTATGTTTTTCAAGACAGTTTTGTATCCACCTTGGCATATTTCAAATTATACTCAGACTATGGATCCCTGGGCTGCTTATGAGAATGTCAGGTGAAAAGATTTACTAAAATTGTTATGGTTCCTTACTAAAAGGTGAGAACTCCTGCAAATAAAACTGCAGTTTTGACACTCTCCTTTGTCTACAGCACTTATTAATGTGTTGTAGAGGGAAACTGGATCAATTGACCTAAATCCATAACAATTATTCACCTCCTTGTTTTCTGGTAATGATAACTTATTTTTCCACCTTCTTTTTTTTTTAGGAGTCACCTGAAGCTAATCAACCCACAACTCTCAAGACTTCCTCCCCTTCCCAGCTCTTTTGAGAGATCAAAAGCAAATTCTGCCTTTGCCAATCCACTGGTACCTCATTTATTCCCCAAACTGCTTTTAGAGATCATTGGCACCTCTTAAGTACCTAAAATGAAGTTTACTGGGTGCAGATGTTTAAAAGCCGCTAAATTACAATTAGAAAATGTTAATGTATTCTGTGCTGAGGGCTTGTGTGTTTCTCAGTGGCTGGCTCTGTATAACAGCCTAATTACAGCTTGGGGTTTTTTGCCCCTAAATTTAAGAAAAAAGGTGAAAATGCTTTAGCCACACCAGCATATCGATGTGCTATTTTTGCCCCTCTTCTGAATCTTAGCTATGTACTTTACCAACCTTTTTATTAGCACTAACTGACTCGTAATTCTCAATGTGCCTTGGTGACTGTGTCTCCTTTTGTGCTTTGGGTTTTCTCGCTGGTTGTTTTTATGCTTTCTCCTGTCACTTCTCAAAGTGCCTGTGCATGTACACATGCAATACACCGGTGTATTTGTTACACTTCTCCATGCCCACTTCACAGAGTAAGATTGTTTAGCTGGACGGAAGTTGCTTTGCAAATTTAAAAACAAAACCCCCTAAACGGCACAGTAAACCCAAGTTTGGGCTCTTTCAGTTTCAAAACAGAAGTTAATGTTATTTTTCCTCTGATACCTCAGGCTGGAAGAAGTAATTTTCAGATCTTACTGTTTAAATCCACTTGGATTCTATTCCCAGCTTTCTGCTACAGAATGAGATATAAATTAGCCATTAAATGTAATATTAAAAGCTTAAGCAAAATATTTTGACAGCATCCAACCAATTGAGGGTTTTTTTAGGGTCTTTTTAAAAGCCAGAATTACTACATTGGTAGTAAATGTACCTTTGGAGAACAAAAATATCTTCTGTCCCTTCCTGCCTCACAGAGTTTCGGATAAGGACAAAGAATCACAGTGAGGATGTGTCAGAGGTGTGGTGCCATTATTACACTGTGTCATATTGGAAAAGGATAGCTGAGGTATGAAATGATAAAAAGGCATAAAATCATGAGTGTCAAGGAGAAGGTAAGTAGGGGAAGACTGATGTTGGCTCCTTCCACAGAAGAGCTAGTGACCATAGACAGACTGATCCAGGTTAGTGGGAAAGCAGGAAAAACAAGACAGAAAGCTGCCTTCTGTGCATTCACCTGAGCTGAGGAATCCCTTCCAAAGAAGGCTGTAGCTGCTGGAAGCTCACAAAGACTCCAGCAGGGATTGTACAAGGTTTTGAACTGAAGGTTTGGTGAGGATTGCTACAAACACAGAAACCACTGTGTTCTCTGGAAGAATTTGACTTAAAATACAGCCGCAAGCAGGGAGCACTAAATATGAGAGCTTGATTCCTCTGCTTCACCTGAAACATGATGCTGAGGTAGGTATCTAAATACCACACGAATTCCAACATTCTCTTTTCCTCTAAACACACAGTTTTCTTCAGCACCTACTTTATAACATTTAATCTCCTGCATGTCACTTCTTGGCTCCATGTGACAACCTCCTTTTTAAGCCATCAAAGCTGCTGCTATTTTCAGTATCTTTCCCATTCTTTCAAACATATTCATATCAAGGTGTATTTGTGAAGCTTGTTTTCCTGACTTTGTATTCCAGCAAAGGATTTTCATATGATTGGTAGACTGTAAACCCTAATTTAAGATTTTCTCATGATTAGGACATTAATTTCTTTTTCACTACCATATTTCCTGATTTCTAATAACGTTTTTAGATAATTTTAGACAGTTCTTGCAGTGAAGTGAAGGCCACGAATATGGTGTCTCTCTGCCACATGGTTGCCTAGTTACATAGAGCCCATTAGGAGCATCTTGTCTTGAACACCTCTACTAAATTTGGTTGAAATAGGTAGAATTCAGAAGTGATTATTGCAAAGGAAGCAAGTAGGTATGTCTTGTTCCTTCAGGAAGACAATCCCAAATTCCACATTAATTAGCTGCAGTACAAAACAAGTTTTATCTTCAATGCTGGGTAATTGGCCAAAAGTGAAGTGGAAAGACTTTATTCTTATTCCATAAAAATACCCAGCACCACATTCAACATACTAGAGTGAAATTTTTTTGCTATGGAATTGGTTTTTAATTTATTATTTAATCATTTTTTTTCATTATTGAAATATATAGACTTTTGTGTCAATAAGCAAGCAGTTTCTGCATAACTTCATTTTTCTACAAATTCCCTGTTCTTGTCCCAGTAAAACTGGAACACCAAAACTAATAAATATGGGTTTATTTTCACGCCTCCAGCATTTTCAGAAGCTTTACATCTCAAGTTGCACTGATGCAAGGGGAAAATTCCCTGCACTGCTAAAATCCACAGCAAACACAAATTTTCTATCCAACAGCCCTCTAACTTTTACAGGAAGATGTTTATGATGGGAATAATTAAAACGTCCTTTTCACTTTTTGTGTCTCCTCATATGCAAAAAAAAGAATCCTTGCTCTTTTAATCACCCCCCCACCAAATTCTACGTGGCAAACTCTTCTATTAATTTGCTCCAGTGCAAAGCAATAGATAAAGAGGTGTTGACTTGATTTTCTGTGGGTTTGGGGAACTTTTTTTTTGCTTTTTTTGGTGATAACTGTAGTGGAACAGATTATTACAGATAGGACTTCAAAACATACATCAGATGGCGCAGCTTTGCAGGCACAGCAAGAAAGCCACATGCTGACCTTAAACAGCAGGGCTTTCTTCTACCCATATTATTTATCACAACTTTAAATCCCTGTCTTTGCAATCTTAATAGACATTTCCTATTTACATAAGCAGGTATAAAAATAGTAAGGATAAACTGAACATTTTCTCTAAAATGAGGAAATCCTTCTCTTCCTCCTCTCTCTCTTTCTAGGTCATCTCCCCATTATTGCTCATTAGGAATTAGAACTTCTGCCATATGTACGGCTACGTTGCAGTGACACACATGAAAATCATTGGGAAAATACATGATTAATCACTGCCCAGTGTGATTCAAGGCGGAAGGTGAGTCTCAAATGAGCAACAGGAAAATATTTTAAGACATGTGTTGCAGCACCCCTTGAACAGAACCCCACGTGCTGAGGATACAGTGCTTCCACCTCATGTGGCCACAGAAGAAAGTTTCACAAACTGTGACCGTGACTGAGCTTTTCCTCCTTTGTCTGTGAATGAGGCCCTAGTGAATTATCCTTGTGCAAGGCCTGACAGAAATTCTGTTTGAGGTTGATAATCACTGTATCTCTACCCAAATCTTCCTCCCTCCCCTCCCTCCCCAGTGCAGGTTCTGTACTAACACACAGGGAAAAGGCTCAGGTACTGTAATAGAGATCTTGAGTGATCCCCACTATTTACTCTCTTAAGAAAAAAAAATCTAAAAATGCCAAATATACAACTTTCTCCTTACTTTTTTTTTTTAATTCCCACTTTCCCACCACTGGCAGAAATAAGCCAATCAACTGAGGAGTGATGGTCAAGGAGAAGGAACCTGGGCACACAAACAGACGGCACATCCACACACACAACTGACAAAACCAGTACTAAAAATCTGATGTAGAATGCAAACCAACAGCTCTGGAACACACCAGAACATTAAGTGATTATCTGAAAAAACCTTTTTGGATTTACAAACACTGAAATAGAAAGTACCATATTTGCATTTGCTTAGCAATACATCAACAGGGATTTCTTTTTCCCTCCCTTTTCCCCGACTAATCCAGGAAAACTTAATTGGACTTAGATTGATTTAAAAAGCGGCTTTGACTTAGTTGTCTACTGATCTTCTGGTTTAAAATGTTTTGATCTGGAAAACATACATCAATATTTACTTCTTATCCAATCATTAAGAGCCTGATTTTGCTAGATTTCAACTGAGTAACATGACAAGTTTGAAAGCACTTTTAATTTAGGTCCCTGTTGGCTTTAGGTTATATTTGCTCTTTCCTATGAAGACTGGTACTTTCAGATTCTAATCCATCCCATTAACAAGGCAGGTTTCACCCTTTTTTATTGCATTCTTTCCTGTTTTGTCAGTAAATAACTCACTCACTGAATTACTTTAACTGGAATATGGCTATCTCTTTCTTCCCTCCCAAAATTCCTGAAAATCATTTTGATGGAGATGTTTGCAAAGTGCATTCATCAATGAACCCTTTCACCTCCTACTCTACATTTTTCACATTAAATTCTGGCATCTTCAAGTAAAGTTCTGCAATCTAAATTAGTTTTTCTTTAGGTTACCACCTGGATACCTCTCACTGGAAAGAATTCCAGTAGCCTTAGAGAAGAGAGAAGTATTTCAGATATTTTTAAATACATGTTTACTATACAATTATTTCTGATTTTTAGTGTTTAAGACTTTCATTCTTAAATTTTGTATCTCAACACCTATCAACAGATTAAAAGGATCATGTTGAACATCTTTCACCCTTACTCCTGAAACAGAGGATATTTGATTTTCCTCATTGAATATAAAACTGAGAAGGCAACAGCACGTCAGTTGACTCTTCATGATGGGCAAAACTTGAGGTTCTCTCAGACTGTGGTTTATTGTTACAAATTCTTTGATTAGGACATGTATGCCAGCAGCCTTATAAATTATACTTCTTCCCCTGGCCATTCCCCAAAAAAATTCTCAGCAGAACTGAAATTATTTGGTGTCAGTGTTGACTAGTTCATTTAACAGAAGCCTCAAGCATTCTGAATATTTTCAATTTCAGTTATTTTCAAAGAGGGATGCAAAGGAAGTATGTTCAGTTTGTACCAAGTTTTTGTTTTGAAATAAATATAGTAAATTGAGATCAACACTGAATGCTTTTCGAAACTCCATAGGAAAGATTAATGTGAAATAAATGTTTTTCAATCTGCTGCCTTGCAAATGTGTGAAATATGGATTTTTTTCCTCTTTGAGAAATACACTGAACACAGAAGCATGGAATGGGAGCACTGTCTCTTACCACCTTCTAATTTAGAAAAGATACTGAGCCGAAGATGATCCTCCTTCAGAGTTGGTGCTTTCACATTTCAGTTCAACAAACACCAGTGCTATTCCTGCATAATTTTGGAGATTTAATCTCTGACTCATTTCCTATGTGTAAAATGAAAAGAAATTTGTTAGCAAAACTTACTTTTTCAACTTAGTTACTATTAATTTTGGCACAAGAAAGTTTCATTATGCCTTGAACAATCCGACTTTGGCTATTACACAATACCTGAGTATAAGCTTGAAGAAATAAATTTCTTAAAATATTTATTTCAACACACATCATCTTAATAATCTGAAGATTTAATCAGGATCTTAAAATATTCCTATACCTTAAAATATTTTCATGTAGGGCTGTATTTACACAAATGTTGTGGCCTCCAAGTCCCTCTGATTCATTCAGTTTGGAATTTATCTATCTTTGCACTTAACTCTTGACAGATTCCCAGCTGAATCGCTGGTGAGTGCCACCACAAATGCAAAATGGGTTGTCCCAGTATGATGAGGCCATCTAGGGAGGTTTCCACCAGAATGGTCACACCTCTTTGGATAGTTCCAGCCATCCAGTACCACAGGCTGTTTAAGGACAAGAGTCATTGGCAGAAAACGCCACAGGGCTTTCAAAGTTCCTTAAAAACCAACAATTTTTTCTTGCCCTAGTCTTTGCTTCTTTGCTTTAATTAAAAGAACGTCAGAATTCTTAACAGAAATAAGAGATTCGATTACCCTCAAAAAAATTTGGGTTATCAACCTTCTGACATTTTACAGTGGGAGTAAACTCAGCCATTATGCACAGAGATGGAGAAAGATTTGGTTACTGAAACAGAAATTGACTTAACAGAGCAGTCAGGATACTTCCCTCTGTCCTGGCTCACTTCTCTGCTCAGTGATCTGGGGACACTATATATAGTTATATATATACACAGATGAGAAACTGTAACATGCTTTTATCTGGAGCTTTGAGCTAAGATAGCTTTCACTTGTGTTTTTTCCCCTGACCTCCTTTTCTGCTAATGACACTATTTAAAACCAGCTAATGGAAGCTGGAGAAAGCCTGCCACTTGACATATTCAGTACTGCAGAACAAAATTAAACTCTGAGTAGTGACTAAGAGACTCTGAGAATGGACTTGCTATTTGGTTGTCTGCTTCTTGCCAACCTGACAGTCCTTTCCTGTTTCAATCCTACTTCAGGAAAACTTCTTTTATAAAAGGGCATGAATTCAACAGTAAATAATTGCCCTTTCTGGCACAAGAGCTCACTCCTTTGAATTTTTGTGTTCTAGGTTCAGCTAGGGTAAACAAGACAGCACCTGTGGCACTGACTGTGCACAGCTGAATTAATTCTGTTAACAGTGTAAATCCCAAAGGGGCAGGGTTAACTGGACTCCTGCCAGATGAAGAGCAGTAAATTCCGAAACTGAAAGGTTAAGGAATTTGGATTAGCCTTGCTCACTGTGCTTGGAAACTCCAACCCACAGCAGCTCTTCAGATCATGTTTTTCAGGTCAGAACGCGGAGGCAGATTGTTCAGCTGCCTAGAAGGGTGATAAATGATTTTCCTAGACTGTGAACATTTTCATAGTCTGCAGAGAGAGAAATTTAAGGTCTTCTAAGGTTGAAATAAATGCCTGTTTCAGAGGAGGCACTTAAAGCATTTACCACAAAGTGGTGGACGTATTAATGCCCAATCTCAGCCTCACGTGGTGCAGAGGATCGAACCAGGCAGCCCCGCTCCAGGTGAGTGCTGCAACCACTGAACACCAGCAAATCCTTCCTGGCATGCACAGAGTACCCTTAATAGCAGAGATGGAGAGATATCTGAGAGTGAGATTTCTTGTCAAAACAAGAAGAAAGGCATCCAATTCAGCTATTTATCTGAGGCTGTCTGAAGGAGCATTTACACTTGTTCTGTTTATGGCCTATATTTCAGAGCACTCAACAGCTTAGCGATAAGGATGCTCATTGAATTTTCAAAATTGAATATATAGTCTCTGGTCCAAATCAGCTACAGAAGACTCTTCAGTCTGAGCAAATATCTGCATTTCAAACCAGCTTTTTATTCCAATACTTAATATCTCTCTTTTCCTTCATCTGAATAATCTTGCAATTTTCTCCAGCTCCCTAGTTTTTTGGAGGAAAAAAAAAAAAAAGCAATTCACTGGAAGATTTTCAACTTGTTTATGTAGATACATAAACACCTACAGATCAGTGTCCCTAGCCAAGAGTGTGGCAGCCACTACAAGATAGCTGATGAGTAGAGAACACTTTCTCTGTACTCTGAAGAGACAGTACTGGTGCATTTCTTTCATTTCCAAAAATCTAACATGTTTTTTCATGTCTTGTTGTGATCCAAATCAGCTGGACAGCTTGTATAAAACAATTCACAGGTGTAATACTTGAATCATACAACTACTCCGTGTTTTCTTGCTCAGAATTGCACTCACAACCAGAGCATGCACCAGCTAATAGCATTTGAACTGATGGGAACTATATAGTAGTAAGAGAGCCAAGAATATTTAGGCTGGGGTTTAGAAAATTGCAATAAGTTAACCTTAGGCAAGAGAGACTGAAGAGTCAGTAGTTAATCACTCACCTGTGGCAGTACTATGACAAAACAAAAATTTAACTTTTTTTAATTTAGGGAAAAAAAAAAAGGAAATATCATTTTCTCATAATCACTTCAGAGGAAGGATTTACAGACTGTTGTGGGGGGAAAAAGAAATAAACGTAGACTTTTGGTTTTAAGATTAACTAAAAACCCAGTAATGACAAAACCAAGGTAGAACACCAAGTAACTGCTGTAAGTCTTCAGAAATCAAAAAATTCCACTGGAGACTTGACTTTTATTCCATGAGCATCTAAAAATTAAAACTGATTTTTCTCTTCCTTACAACCACCTTTTTTTAATCCATCACTACTTCTCAAATAGATTTTTTTTATTTTTTCCTTACATTTTTTAGTCCCCTCTCTCTTGCTCATTCTCACAGGCAGCCTCTTTCTATTATGTGCTATTATTCCCTTTCTTTATAATTTTCCCAGAGAAAAATACTCCTCTATATGCAGAATTTATTCCAGAAAGAATAAACAGTGTGATATTCAACTACCGAGTCACACAGGCAGGTGAACAGCATGACCGGCAAAGGAAAAGTAAAAATCAAGGCTGTATTCTAAAAAGTTTTCCTCCTAGAAGGCAATGGTTGTAACTGGACATACCTTGGAGTCAAGAGCCAAAAACATTTCTTGCAGCTGGTGATGACAGAAAGTGAACATATGGAGCAAGTGAAGAGAAAAACACTGGAGGAATGAAGAATACTTGGAAAGTTAAATCATATCACAAGAGGTAATTTATCAAATTCTCAATCAGCGTGCCCTTCCTGCAATGACTTAGGATGGGGATCTTGATAACTTGTTGTAAAAGTTGAAGAAAAAGAAAAATAGGTAGAAGCCAGTAGAGACTGAGAAGTAAAAAAAAATAAAACTAGTATTTGCTGTCCAGCCTAGGAGTGAGTGGTTGTCCTCCTGGCCATCAGCGAGTTTTAGGACTTAAAAGGCAAAAATCAGAAGCCATTACTTACTCTAAACCTCAACAACTTCTCCTGACAGAGATTCTCTTTTTCAACTTTACTAGACAAAACCACAACCCTTTCTTGGTGGATCAATAACGTGCACATTTAAACAACTCACAACACCATTTGAAGGGGAGAAGTGGTTTGTATTAAAAAAGATCAAGATGTTCCTATAATTGAATTTTACAGTGAAGTTAAATGAATGTTATGTCCTCCAGACACAAAATTTTCCACCAGACATAAAAAACCCAGACCATCTTCAGGAACAAATAAATAAAAAGGACAATAAAAAAAAAGATGAAACCCAATTTATCAGGACCAAATTAAAAGAGTATCAAGCACGAAACACATAGATATCTACAGGCAAAGAAGAGCTCAGTGTTTAATCTCTTTTTCTGGTGTTCAGGTAGAATTTGTATCTGACAGAGCAGCTCCCTGAGCTTCTTGTACCAATCAAATGTACACCAAGGTCAGTACTCTGTGTTGTAGCACTCCAAGGAAGATCGAGTGGAAAGTCCTGAATTACAAACAGCAGGTGAGAATATGCAAACATCAGGTACCACAAATCAGCTGATGCGAGATGGTTTGTAGGGGAAGACAGCTGTTCTCCAGAGGAACCCCAGGAGCAAGAGGACCTGAGCACTCATTTCGCTCACCTGGCTACATTTATTTTTAAGTCTGGGTGGCCCCAGACCTTCCAGGACTTGGCTGCATAACTAACATAATTTTGCAATGAGCTAAACACTCGCTGTTCACACACATCTCAGAAAGATGTACTGACTACACAGGGAGGCTAAATAACCAACAGGGAAATTGATAAATTATCTTCTCAATTATCCCTCCAGAAGATGTGTTCCATCACTCAAGTTCTGATCGCATTCTATAGAGCCATTTTGATGCAGAACTGGGGCGTGAAGCAAGAGGAGTCCAAAGTAGAACCTGTATTTTGCATAACCATCCTAAGAACCAGAGGCCAGGAAGCCAAAGTCAGTCTTTTTGCTGCTACACTGAGCACCTTCCTAATCAAAACCAAGTATTTAACATGAATGACACAGTTTTTCCCAGCACCTTTTCTAGACCGAAATCAAAGTTCTATATGTGCGTCTGCCAAAGGCAGAGATAAAGAATCTGTAATTTATTCCTTCTATCAGTCACTGCAACAGATGAATCCCTGGGACGTGTAGCAAAACACTGACTGTAAAGAAAGGAACCTCTCAAGGCCCCAGCACCATTTTTTTCTGAGCCAGATGAAGTTTGTTGTTGCTGAACTATTATAACTTGGAATTCCAGGTAAATAAAAAACAACAAAACAAAAGCAAATGAACGAACAAAAAAACCCATCCCAAACCAACCAAAAATTAATGATTAATCATTTCGATGAGATTAACATTCCATTTTTATGTCACTGGAATAATTAATTAATTTAATAAAAAGTAAAGGGCATACCAATTTGAGTTAAATGGGAAGCAGAGAATTACCCTATTCGAGCAGCAGGATAATTTGCAAGCCATTTTACTGATATGCAACTTTGCATTGGACAGGATATCTAAAACTTTCAGGCCAAATGATCCAAAGAGAAGAAGATGGTGGTATTTATACTGGAATTTTCATAATGAAAGGAATATATATATATCCATATGGAATATGAATGCCTGGAGTCCAATAACTCTTGGAAAGAAATGATAAATGCTCTAAAGAGCATAATTAAAAATTATATTCCTTTAACCTTAGAGCTATATATTTCTGTTTGCAGAACGCATATAGACATTTACAGATCTGTTGGGAAAATCCGGGATATAAATTTAAAGGCAATATTAGATAGACGGCCACTGGATTTGAATGCAACCAAGATTTGATTTTACATCTTGCTGATTCCTTTCAGTTCTGCAAATGGGGAATATGCAATAGAAGTTAGCATTTCACAGTCATGCTTTGGTGCTTAGAAATTGATCATTAAGTGTCATCTCCCTTCTCCACCAAAAAACCCACCCCAACATACTTAGAAGACAATAAAAGGAAGGAAGAGGACTCCAGGTATTCACTGCAAATACATCAAGCACAGCAAATTGTTACCAGCACAAAAACCAATTTCTCCTTGTTTCGAGATGAATATATAAAATCAAAATGAAAAGGTTTCATGCAACTCTAAAACATTTGTCAAAACAAAAATGTATCTTTGGGGGAGAAATACGACTCCATCACTTTGTTATGTAGCGTCACAATCTGCTTGTTCATCACATACAAATCTGCAGAGTGAGGAGTGATCAGTTGCCACTACGGTAACACAGCTATCAAACTTTCTCCTCTCAGTCATCCTCTTTCACTGAATGAAGCTGAGTGATTTTACAGCAGAAAGAAATCAACAAAAAGAGGACAGGCCAAAGGGGAACACGACCTGAGAATGCACGTAAAGAAGGAAAGTAGAAGTAGTTACCCTGGGTTAATGGAAAGGAAAATCAGAGGCGGTTCTCAGATGTGGTTTTTGGCAACTGCTTCTTTTAATTCAACCATTAATATCAAGTACCAGCCAGGGAATGTACCCTCTGCGATCAAAATGACAAATTTAAACATTTAAATGAGAGGATGGCCATTTTCTTAACACATTTTCTGGATAATGGTATTCAGAAAATTAAGTATACAAAGAGAAGAAAATAAACTTTATAAATAGATGTTATAGGCCAGGTTCTGATTGCTTCAGTCCTGGGCAGTCCCATTATACCTCTTGCATCTCTTTTCCTGAGTAAAGTGGAAAGCATTAGCTTTAAATCACTGCAAGACACACATAATTACTTAATCCCACCCTGAAGGATCACATGTGACAGTGAGACAGCAGTCCCTGTGAAATACTGGAGAATCTCCTTGGTATTTCAAAGGAACAAAAAAATGCCGCATCATAATCCACATTTGTAGAAGATTTATTAGAAATGTGAATTGAAGTCAAGCCTTTTAGTGGTCTCCATTTTCTGGTTGGTAAATCTAATGGCAGGATAGACTTTCCAAACGCAATAATATTGATCCGGGCGATGCAGCATCAGTAAATTAAAGTCAGCTTTTAAAAAATTTCTTCGTGCCAACTCTATTGGAGGCGTGTGCAATGAAAGGCTGCAGAGCAGATATTTGGAGTCACACAGAGTCAGGGCTACACAGAAGAAAGTACAGTGGAAATGGAAAGATTCAAAAACTTAGGAATGTTATTTATTTCAAGAAAAATTATTTCTCAAAGTGCAAGCCCAAACATTCCAGTCTTATATTTTTTAGTAGTCACCAAAAAGTTTTTAGGTGGTGTTGCACAACCAAGGTCAACATCACTAATTAGATGTAGGTTATGGGGTTTCCCTGGAGAGACAGCGAGAAAATGCTCAAAATTGTAATTTATTTCGTTTGCAGTGTCTTGTGCTAAAACCTCTGCAGTTCTGCATCAGTTCTGTGTTCTCCCTCTTGGCATTCAAGGCAAGCAAACAAAGCAATCAATAGTTTAAGGGGAAGAGACCCATCCTGTATCACAGGGAAATTCTGCCACACTCCTGTGCAACAGCTGTCTCCCTTTAGAAGTCCACACATCCCCCTCCTATACTCAAGGGAAGAAGAGCTTCTTGTATTCTCTCTCAGAAGGGCTGTCATTCTCTGGCTGACAGCAAGATGAAGTTAACTTCAAATGCTGTTTTCTAGGTCTACAAACTGTGAAGGGAGGGGTGGAGAGGTGGTGAACAGGGACCAATCCATCTAATCCTAAGTATAACTTTTTGGAAACGGGATTCAAAACTTGGATCCATTGCAAATTTTCTTGTGACACAAGAAGAAATAGAAAATACCAAATATATAGATATATACATATATACACAGGTTCTCTTCATTCAGCTCTTGACAGACACAATGGCTTTTGCTTATGCTAATCCTTTAAAAACCTGGAACTGGGAGCAAGCCAGATATGAAATCTGCTGTAAACCTTAAAATAGGTTCTATTAACTCAACATTAAAATTCAAAGATACATTGAGAATAGCCCCGAGGGTGTTTGGATTTGACCCTGGAAATCAATGAGCAAATTTCAGTATAAACCCTGAGTTTGGAAAACACCTGGATAATGGCAGAAGCCTTTGCACTTTATAGTGTTTAATAAACAGCTCGTGCCACAACCAGCAATAGAATATAATTGAGTAAGTCATTTCCAGAACTCAGGGGTACTAATTTAAAATTGCTTCCGCCTCTTCCTCTCACAGTGCAATCTATTCACCTACTTCTCAATTTGCCCACCACAATCTTGTATTCTGCTTACGTTAGAGTTAAGTAAATATGTCTTGAAAGGTCTGAAGAACAACCATTTCTGTGCTACTTTACTCTTTCCTAACCTGGATTCTTTCATGGGTACACAACTACTATTATTTCACTGTTTATTTACAGAAATAACTGTAAAGTGGGGAAAACACAGGACTAAAGCAAACCACATCATTTTTCTTTTGGTTTTATATTCCTTGACTATGTAAAATCCAGAAAAATGCAAAACTCTCTCATCATATAATGGAGTAGTTTGGCTATTTGAAATAAAATAAAATAGGATACATGCTCCAGGAAAATGCAGGTATGGCAGCACTATACCATACTACAGTATGCTTGAATGTTTTTTGAGACAGGATTAAAATGGTAAAAATTAATATGGTCTGCCAAAGAAAGACAGAAGCAAATTAGAAGGGTAGCCCTTGGAATCATAAAATTAATCAAATCAGTACTGAGGGAGCAACAAAAGATTTGCAAAAACACGTGAACACTGAACAAATGTGAGGTTGCAGGGAATTAGGCACAGGACTCTTTCCTGAGAAATGGCTGTGTGCTTGTACAAAGTGGGCCAGGCGAAAGGGACTGGAAGTCTTTGTGCTTGGTTGTTGATGACACTTGTTCAGAACGCACACAGGGACATCCTCTGATAATTGGCAATTTCTGGATAAGTGGTGGCAGTTTGCATAGCTTTTTCTCTTTTTTTTCTATTTTGCATGACTTGAGAGGAATCACTCACAGTGTTTTAACCATTTTGATTGACAGATTTTTTTATTTGTCAGCTGCAGTCACTGTTCCACCTGTTCTGCAAGGCCAAAGCACCTTACAATTTTTACTACTGCTCCCAGGTTGACTTAAATCAACCAAAACACCTCATGTTTTCCCAAAATGGCCTGTAGACATCCAATAATTACTGAGTTCTCACCACCCTTGGCTCCAGGTACAAGTGCCAACTATTAAACCTGCTTATTTAAACCTATATCATGGTACTCCATTTCCAGCACGTTGCTCCAAAAGGAAAGAGAGGATAGCATGCACACAAAAGTCAATCATGTTGCTTGAACTAGAAGACACTTAGATAGATACAAGAGGTATCAGCATAATATGCAAATTTGGGAAAAAGAAAACCTAAGCTTAAAAGTCATGATTTACACCCACAACTGTCACTTATGCATCAGAAAGTTTCTATCATCCTCTCATATATGAAGAACTAGACTTCATGCAACCATCCAGTAACTATATCATGACTTCATTTCCAATGGGGATGGCATTATGGGATACCTAAGGAATTTACACTATTCATACACACACATGCACATTTTAAAAATCTACCTATTCACATACATGCCCATCCATCCTTCTGTGACATCCTTCCTCCAGACCTCTCCACATTGGAATGTCTTGGTCCAGAACTCAAGCAAGAAAGCTCAATTAACTCCCTGTTTAGGGGAACATAATCTATGGATGTGGAAAGTTATCTGAAGAGTCAATCGAAAAGTGGCCTCTGAGAAACATGGATACACAGAGCTACAAGCAGAGACTTAGCTTTATATTTGAAAATTAAATGTATGCATTCAAGTACAAGCATGTCACAATGCAGTACCAGCAAGAAAGGTATCACACCCATGTATATACTCGAGTATGTCCCCACTGAAATACCATCTGAAGACAGAACTAATTTTCACAGCCATGCAATCACTGCAGCTTCAAATTGTGCTCTGTATATTCTACAAATCTTAAAAGCATGTTTGGCATTAATGTAAGTCTAACTTTGAACCAGGCATGGTCTAAGGAAAAGGGCACCGGCTGCTATCTCTGCCTTAGTGGTCTTTGCTCACGCTGTTCTTCCTCTGCAGGATTATGTTCCACACTGCCACAGTAAAAGGATGCACTGCCTCTACTGCTCTGCCTCCTTTCTGCAGCCCTATAGAAGACTTAATGAAATAAAGTCATTTTTCCTGAAGTCTCTTGACACTATTGAAAATGCAGCTTCCTTCATGCACTTTGCCTGGATTTAGCACATTAACTGTAGTTACCTATTCCTTCGGTAGCACAGAGCTGACAGCATTCAAGGTAACAACACCCTGAGGAACAAGACAGATACAAACAGACAAAATAAGATATATTCTTCTGTCTGACCTTTCCTTTACATAGCAAGAAGTGGGTGGATGCCTTTGAACCTCTCTCTTGCCCATATATAAGTTCCCTTCTATCATTTCCCCCATGCCTTTTTTTTTCCCTTGAAAGTTTTTTCTTGGTGATGAATGAGCTGAGAGACTGAAAACACGAGCTGAAATAAGCACTCAAAAAGACCAAATGTTGATGGAAAAAAGAGTAGCCACAATGTTCCAGATCTTGATCCAGAACTCAACTTCCTCATTTTTTTCTCATGTCAGACTTTGCTCCAAGTTCATTTTTAAGCCAAAACCTTTGCAAACACAAAAGGTCTCATATGGGCAATTTTGGAATTGATTAAAAGCAAATAGTTTGCAGTAGAATCTCCTGTTATGGAACTCTTTACCACAAGATATTGTTAGGTTTAACTGGATTAAAAAATGATTGAGTATTCCTGTTACCCATTTATAAATATTAAAAGGAGATGGCAGGACTTCGGGAAGATTAAAATTACATGCTTTGGGGCTTAAGCTAATTTTAATGGGGATTTAGCAAAAGCCCCCTCTGTGAACAGGTCATTTAGAGCATCTTTCCAAAGGTTTTCTTGTGCCTCCTTGTGAAAGCAGCTTATACTCAGCTGTCTCGGGGACTGTATCTCAGGGACAGGTATTTCATAGGAGACGTGCTGATTTTATTATCAAATGGCAAGTTTTTGGGTATCAAAAACTGTATTGGCTATGGCTCTATCAGCTATCAAGGGTTGCTGAACAGCAGATCCTAAGCAGGGGATGCCTCTGCAGACAGAAAGTGAAAATCAGGGGTAATGTTCAGGCTGTTGAAAAATACCTGTAGCAACCAATGTGGGAGAAATACCTTGTGTGGTGAAAGTTGCACTTAGTAATAGGGATTGTAATATTTATTTTAAGCCTACAGTGAGGTGCTGTATTTTGTCAGTGAGCCAGGGGCCAAGGAAAGGATGAGGCCTGAGTCACAAAAATTTATCAGGAAACTAAGGCAGCCTAGACAGGGTAAACAAACTGATTCCATATGCTCAGGAATTCTGGTAATTGCAGCTTCTGGCTAATTCACAAATAGCTAAAGCAGGGTTACATGGATGAACATGAACTACATGGACAGGTGGCAGAGGAGATGTACAAAGCTGTCTGGGTATGGCAGTCCCCGCACAGGGTCTGGCCGGGCATTGGTCAGTGGGTGTGGGGCCAGTGCCCTGTGCATCACAGAATGGTTTGGGCTGGAAGGGACCCTGAAGACCATCGAGTTCCAACCCTCTGCCATGGGCAGAGACACCTTGCACTACACCAGGTTGCTCAGAACCTCATCCAGCCTGGCCTTGAACACTTGAACACCTCCAGGGATGGGGCAGCTCACCAGGGAAGAATTTCTTCCTGAGATCTAGCCTAAACATACTCCTTCCATTTAAAGCCATTGCCCCTTGTCCTATCACTAGTTTTGTGATCCTATCACTTGTTTTCTATGTTCTTTTGTCATTATTTTCCCTTTCCTTTCTGTCCTATTGAATCATCTTTATCACAACACACAGGTTTTACCTTTTTCCCATTTTCATCCCACTGTGGGAGAGTGAGTGAGCAGCCTTCCTGCGTTTAGCTGCCTGCTGGGTTAAACCACAATAGGGTCCTTGTACTCCAGCTACATTAGCAGGTAGACACTTTTCCAGGGAAATTTCCTGCTCATTTAAATGTTCTCGTTTCAGTGCATAGTGGGGGGCATTCCATTTAAATATGAAGGATAAAGGCTGTGGTCATTAAACAGAAATTCACCAGCTGCACCCTACATGCACAGAGACTCCCAATACAGTGAAAGTACATTTGGAGTTGTGCTTCAGTCGCAACCAAGAAATGGCTTTTAAAAGCTACTTCAGGCGATGGTGACAGTCTAGATGCAAAACCAGACAACTCAGCACAGGCCACAAAAGCATCCCTGGCTTATGGTCTGCTGTTAAGTGACCCCTGACATCTGATCTAGCCATAGGGCTTCCTCTTTTTGATGCAGAAAAACTGGGGGACAGTGTGTCAGACCACAGTGAGCAACACTGCAGTGCCAGCATTAACATCACTTGGTTTGTCCCCGGTAGCTAAACTGTCTCTAATAATTTTCCCATGATACTAAACTTGCTACTGATGTTGGAAAGAGATTGGATTTAGATACAGATCTCGTTGGGCAATTGCAGGATAATAAGAACGCATAAAGTGTGCAGCAGCCACTAAAGCGTCCTTTTAATCAACTAGTCAGGCACAAAATTCACATTACATTTATGTTTCTCAGTTTTTCCTGTGAAATACAGTGCCTCTGCATGACATAAGTCGAGAATCAGACCCTGTATTTCTGTTTTCTGTGCTCCAAAAGGTGGTTTATTATAAGGCACTTCAACTAAGACCCCTTACCTAACCTTGGTGCTGAGGGTAAACACCAGATATTTATTCCTAATGACCACACTCATTTGGGGAAGCCAGAATACAAATCTGGAAACAAAAGAGCTTTTACTCTCCCTCTAGCAGCATTTTATTAACTACCTTCCAAAGCCCAGCTCCACTCCTTCTAGATTTCTGTTTTATTCACAAGCAAACAATTACCAGTTTTGACAACTTGGTTTACTCTCTGTAGTCATTGCTGAGTGCCTCAACTTCCTGATCTTTAGCTCTGGCTGTCATCTTAGCAAGTACCTACAAAAATGTAATTAAACAAAGTCATTTTTGCACAGAAATTTTAATATCTTTACTATTTAAATTATTATTCATTAGTTAGCAACGTACTGTTAATGCTCCTTTTTTTCCCCCCAGATGTCATTACAAACCTTTCCATCCCTTGTTGACTGGAGATCAACAGATATTGCCACAATACTGGTTAATAGTAGTGACCAATTTGTCCAAAATATCAAGTGATTCATCAAAAAGATCAGTATTATAATAGGATTTTAAGGCAAATAAGATACATATTTTATAATGGAAGTAAAGAAAAGTTCAAGTAGCTGCAAAAATAATTCTTCTGTTGTACTAACATTTACTGGAAGTTTGACAACCAAGAGAAAGATTTTATATCATTAAAAAGTTAGATTAATAAAGATTAAAACCTTGCAGTCAAGACGAGATTAAATTAAGTACTTCAATTTATCTCAGATTTTCTTAAGGTCACATTTTCTAATGGAAAGTACTTGTCAGAGCTGACATAGAAGTTGTGTTATTTCTTCATCAATTTGAATTTGCAGCTTTCTGCTTAGCATTTTTTGGCTGAAAAGTTCAGCCCAGCTGTAACAATTGGTTAATTTAGCAATGAGAAATGCCTGACTCATATCTTGACTAATTGCTCAGTTGCCTTGTGCAGTGTGACAAATAGACAATCTCTCTGATACATCCACAGCACAGTTGGTTCCTCTCTGAATTTACCAATGTACAAGAGGAAACAAGAGATATTTCTGAATATTGTCACAAGGAAAAAATTTGGCTTTTAATGTCAATGCAGAATAGAGTTTCCCCATGTGCCACTGGAAGACTTGGTTGAAAGTTCAAACATGAGAAAAATGCCACACACACACTTTCTACTGAGTGACTGGAACACGTTTGCCCAGACACTTTGTGGAGTCTTTATCCTTTGAGATACTCAAAGTTCAGCTTCTCGTGGCCCGGAGCAAGACCTTGCATAGAGCAGGAGGGTGGAACTACACAACCTCAAGAGGCTTTTACCAACCTCTGCAGTTCTGCACTTCTCTTTGGTCCGTATATTTCCCCCAGAAGAAAATGTTACAGGTTTCAAATCTCATCTGTTCCTCCCCCAGAGCATTTAACAGCTCTTAGACAGCCTTGAGATTACACTGAACAGATGCCAGACAGCACATTGTCACCCTCATAAATGAAAACTTTAACTCCTATACCACGGAACAATTTTACTGCTTTCTGGTACTTGTGTGACACCATGATCCTTGCGTTCTTGGCTGCACTGTGATCCAGTTTCAATAAGAACTGTGGAAGCTGTTCCCAACCAATGCGTTCTCTAACACGTTACTCTGCCCCCTCCCTGCAGCTCTTTAACAAGTATTCAAGAGATGAGCAAGACAATTAATATTTTCTGCTCTGAAAGTGGAGTATCAGTCAGCTACAGCAACTAGAGTACTTCAATTTCTAGCTCTGGGAAGCACTTGAGTCTCTTTGGGGTTTTTTTTGGTTTGTTTCTTTGGGTTTTTTAAAAGACATACGCACGTTGTACAATTTGAGGTTTGTTTGTGTTTTTAGTAATTAACACACTGTCTTCTGTCTCACTGAGAAAAGTATATTGCTCTGTCTCCACTTCTACTCATTTGCTCATTTGTGGTGTTATGAAGTTCATTTTAGACACACAGGAATTTCCCACTCAGCTGAATAAGGATTTATACACATTTACAAAATCTCACTTTAAAGACGAGTAAATAGAGGACAGGTATAGCCATATTTTAACATGAGGGCATCTTTAATACTTAAAATAATTATTGTCTGAGCTGCTTAAATTCTTAATAATGGTATTTACAAATGCAAATCCATTTCATAAAGCTTGAGCTGCAATTTAAAAAAGTCTACAAACTGTACATGGTCACAGCTGTGGCTTCTTCTCTTTAATAAAAGGAAAGTCAGAAGTCACTTCGAGTTGGTTTAGGGAGTTGTTTTGGTTTGTTTTTAAAAGGGAATTCAAGATTACAGAATCATGCAGGCTGGATGGATTTTCTTTCTATTCTGATCTCCATGCACGGAAAAAAAATCCCACAACAAAACAAACAAACAACAACAAAAAACCCCACCAAAACCCAACTTACTTCTGTAGACAGTATCTATGAGCAAGGGTCACACATCAGCAGCTGTAAATATTCTGGTAACAGATTTATCATTTCACTGTGCTCATGTCTTTTACATTGTCTTGAATTCAGGCTCTTGGGGTAGTCCTGCCTGGTTCTGTTTCAGTTACACATCTTCTATCACATTGCAGCTGAAATGCAGCCATCAGGTGTTCTCACAGGTTACATCTATTCTGTCAGCTCTCTAAAATGGATACTTGCACCTGATCCAACATCAAGAAATTTTCATGTAAAGTTAGCTGAGGGAAAAAAAAAGACATGAGTGAATCACTTTTTGTCACAAAGAAAGCTCTGCGAATAAACACAGAATTTCCAAATCGGTGCTAATTTCAGCAAAAGTTTGTTTTAAAATACAACCAGGTGACACCTAAACACATTGGAGTGAACCATTTCAAGCTCCCAGAAGTTAAACACTTCAATTTTTGTTTTAAATTTCTTTTTGAGTGTTAGGATTACAGTATAAACAGGGATACTTAAGAGTCACCTCTACCTACCACTACTGTAATATTTTAATCAATCCCAAAAAATTTCCATTTTCCCCTCTGAAGAAAACACTCCCATAGAGACTTCATAGTGGCAGATTAATTCTAATGGGAAAGCAGAGAAGCTTTCAAGCACCAAAGTCTACCTGCAAAACTTCCTGCATTCACAGAATGTGAGAAAACAAAACCCTTTTCTGATGCCTACATCAGCAAAAGCCTATTCCTTGAGTGCCTTTGTCATTTCATGACTAAAACATGATTTAGGAATTGTTAGTGCTAAATATCCACTAAGAAAATGATATTTTTTAGAATGTCTCACTACTACCATGTGCATGCATATACATTCAAGAATCCCTCATATGTAGCCCCTATTTTTTAAATTTCTTTTTTAAACAGTTCTCTGAGACAGCTTTCATTCACTTTCTCCTCTCACACAAAGGTCAGTAATTGTACTATTTCTGCTCTATTCTCACTCCAGTCACTTCTGCTCTGAGTGTTCATGTCTCATCTTGTCTCTTCAGATTTCACACTTTTGAGTGCATGGTCTGTACCTCACTTTATATCAAATTTTAAGAGATTAAGATGCTAGTCTTCTCTAGGTAGCGATAACTTGGTCTGTGCTTTTCTGTAACACAAATTCCATATGCAAGATGTTTCAGTCACACAACATAAAACCCCAGCAAGGTGAATTAACTCAGACTATGAGCTTAAGGCAGTCATGAAAACTGCAAAGACCAAAAGGAACATTCTATTAATAGCACCATCCAGAGAGAAAGACACAGTACCTGGAAAAAGACTGCAGTTTAAATATCCAAATAGAGTCTGACACAGCAGCAAAATATCAGCCAAATAAGCAACAAGCAACTAATTTGTTAGGCATGCTTAGCCCACCAAAAGGATGATTGATGACGAGAAGTAATGCCAACTGCTTACACTGAATACCAGGAAGAGTCAACCCTTGCAGCTCGACATTCTTAGGTTTTTATTTTATATTTATGGTTTTTAAAGTGACACTTCAGACACAGACCTGAATGCAATATTAAGCTTTTCTGCTCACTGTGCAGAGCATCAGATAAATTCTTTGGACATTTTGCTGGTACATTGGTTTCATCTTTGCTCTTCTTTTACTTGTTTAAGAGTTGTGCCTGAACCTCGAGCACTCAAACAAGTTCCAGATAGACCAGACAAACACTGCTACACTGCTCTGGTTTGTCTTTGCACCACCCATTTTTAGTTTAACTGTCAATCACTGGAGATAGAAAGCATTTTACAAGAAGGATTATTAAGAACTATTTAACAACAAAGTTAACTTTCAAAATGAAAACGTACGTTAAAACTCTAACACTTCAAATAACTTCAGTTCATTCGAAGGAATTCATGCTTTCCTTCCTATTCTCATAATTTCAGTATGGAGAAGTAAACCAGGTTAGCATAAGCCCTTTTAGACCTCTGTTATTCACATTCTTTCCAGAAGATCTTTAAGAAATCTGAATTCATAACATCTCACGGACCGCAGTGACAAATGTGCTCTGAATCCTCCATGAGCTATTAGGCCAGGTCAAAATATCCCTTTTCCCATTGCACAATTCTGCTGACATTTTTCACCTTCATCTATCCTTCAGCTCATCTTTGTCTAATTTGGTTATAAATGCCTTATTTGTAACACTGAGCTCAGTGCTATTCCATCTCATCACCAGCCAGTTCCTGGATCTGGATGTCACTCCTCTCCAGATAGAGCAAACACCAATGTAGCCACTTTCAAATCCTTTTGGCAATTCTACTTTATCTATCTAGAGAAAAATTGCATGTTCTGGAGGTACTGGGATTTTTTTTCAGCAGATTATATCTTTTCAGTGGAGGAACACAGATGACCACGTGCATGTGATGCTGCTCTGTGCAGCTACTTCCTTACTCAGCCTTGGCCAGAATCCTGATCTGATTTTCAGAACTTTTAAAAGGAACAATTCTGACTATTTGGAAGCTGCGCTTTTCTGAAATTATGGTATTGTTGCCTGGTGTAGGGCAGGCCATGATGGTGGGGAGTGGGAACTTCTGCTGTAAGTAGAGCAAATAAAATTTTCTAAGCCAAAAGGAATAAAAGTAACCTCTGAGCTCACACCATTAAGAGCCAAATGAAAAGCCTGACCATGATTTCCTGCAAGTTCAGCAGTTCCCTCAAATCCTTTCATTCAGAAAGGGCAGAGCAATCCCCCCAGGCTGGGAGATTGGATTCAGCAGGAAGTGAGGGAGAGAGGCATTGTTGACTTTGTGGAGTAGGCTCAGACACTCCGGGGATAAGGGCATGAAGGTGGATGGGTTGTTTGGGAGCCTGTCAGTCCTGATCCATCAGCCACAGCGGAGCCATTGTTAAGAAAATAAACAATTACAGCACAGATTGGTAACGCGAAGCCATGACTTTTCCATCCCTCATTCCCAACTCAGCACTGGTCTCAGAATTACTGAACTGTTTAGGTTTGGAAAGACCTTTAAGGTCAAGTCCAACCATTCTCCCATCACTGCCAAGGCCACAACTAAACCTTGTCCCCAAATGCCACATCCACACAGGAATCTGCAGTTTAGGACTCTGTGGAAAGTAAGCTCTATGCAAAGTAGATTTAATGAAATTACTCTAAAACTTCCATTATTACCAAGTTTTGAACTATTTTTCACTGAAACCTGCCTACCAGCAGACATTTTGGTGATGAGTGTGCCATATTTTCTTGGGAAAATTGAAAATTATTACTGAGACAGACATATATATTTTAGTAGAAATAATATTTTAGAAAAACACAGCAATAATAGTGTTAAAATTCGATTAGAAGTTGTGGGGTACATTAATGCCTTCTAAAAACAAACATCCAAGATGTAAAGCACATGTTAACACAGATTAAGATTTTATACCCCTACCTTCAAACAACAGACAGAAGAAAGATGAATTATTCTAAAAAAAAAAACCCAAACTTTTATGAAAAGTACATTCCATCTAAAAAAAACCAAGAGGATTAGCTGGGATCCAAGGTTTCACCTGAAATTTCAGCCCGGTTCTGTTAGAAGTATCAGTTGCACACACACAATGGTAAAAAGGCATTTTCTGCTCTGAGAACCTGTCTAAAAGGTGGAAGATAGAGTTTTTCCCTAAGGCAAAAAAAAAAGGTAGCAGTAGTGCAATGGTCTAATGAAGTTAGACAGCCCCCTGCCACAGCCAGGAACAGATCCAGGGTCTGAGGATTATGAGTGCCACAATTCAGCATTAATTAACAATACCACGAGTTAAGAAGATTCTCTCCTCAAACTTGTATTTCATTAGGCAGAATGTGCATCAGCATTCTTTGCTTTGCCACTTCAAGAAAGGAGAACAAAATATTGTCACAAAAAAGTACATTTTGTCTTGATGATCAGCTCCAGTAGCTGCTTGGCTCAAGTTGCTTCCCCATTTCCTGTCCCCAGTCTGCCTTCTACAAATGGGATGGAGTCTCTCATGGGAAAATACAGAAGTAAATAAATTTTAAAAAATTATCAGAAAGAAAGCAAAAGCTGTAACACTCAGGAAAAAAAGTATTGCTGAGCTGTTCCTTGCTAGAAAGGCAAAAACGTTTCTAGACTTCATGTCCTTGGAATTATAGCAATGTTAGTTTGACAAAAATATCTGAAATTTATACAGAAATATGGTCTTCTGCAAGAGAGGGGAGGGGAGAGGGGAAAGGGAAAGGGAAAGGGAAAGGGAAAGGGAAAGGGAAAGGGAAAGGGAGAGGGAGAGGGAAAGAGAGAGGGAGAGGGAAAGGGAGAGGGAGAGGGAGAGGGAAAGGGAAAGGGAAAGGGAAAGAGAAAGGGAAAGGGAAAGGGAAAGGGAAAGGAAATCAACAAGTAGATGAAATGCAATGACCAGTGTTTGTTTAAGAAAGCAGTTGTGCTACATAGGAGCCACTCTTTTCCGCCAGACAGAACTGCAACTTGCCTCTGCTAAACCCGGCCCAGCACACGCTGATGTGTAACATCAACAGGAAATCAGCTGAACTTTCAGAGTTAAAGAGTACACCATACCCACTCAGGAACACAGTAATTCTCCATTAACTTCGACAGATATTGGATTAAAGCCCCAAGTCCTAGTGCATCTAGGTTTCCTCACTGAAATCTTCAGCTGTAGTTTTTTTCCCCTTGAGAGATTTTTATCAGTCAAAAGCTTAGAGGACAAATTCCATGCCCCTCCACAGACACATTTTGAACACAGGAAATTCAACAATACCTGCATTACCTTGCATAAAAGCCTAAAAAAGGAGAAAGTTTAGCTCATGGAGCATGTAGTTGAATCTGAACCTCAAACACCCAACTGCTGTTCTTCCACTTGATGCCAGTGCTTTTCCCAGCTAGCACTCCATTAGGCTCCATGCCTGAACAAACACTGCATTTGTATCATTGCTGTGGCTTTCAGTCACTCCAGTAACTGTGCTGACAACACAGCGTGTCTGAGAGCTAAGAACGCCTCAATCCACATCACACCAGCTCTGGAAATGGGATTTGAATATCCAAATATATGGCAGGTTTTGACAGCTTACGAAATGCAGTAGGTTTTGAAGAAATGAGGTTGTGGCTGAGTTTGAGGCTGTGCAGGTGACAGCACTACAGCAAGGCAGTGGGACCTACTGCAGCTCAGAGCAAAAAAACTTTCCTTTCCCTTCAGCAATACCCACTCTGCATCCCTGTAGGCATGCACACACTGGCACAGAAAATCCCAATTAATTCTGCAGAATGAGCAGAAAGGCAGCATCTACTGTACCATTTAGGCAGAACGCTAGCTTAAATTTCCAAAAATAGCCTGCACAATGTCCTGACCGTATCCAGGAATTAAAAAAATAATATTTCTCTTGTAAATCCTCATTAATTTTGTATGGACGCAGAACAAAGGAGTGGCAGATGAAAAATTGCTCACAAGAGATTTCAGAGGAGAGATTTATAGCAGGATTTAACCTTTTGCAATAAGAATGTTTGTTGAATAAATGTGCCTGCTACACATCACTTTGGGTGATGAGGAAGACATTTCTACAGAGTGCATGCAAAGATTCCAGGCTATTTTAAAACATCACTTTCCATGTATCCAAAAATAAAAAAAAGAAAAGAAAAGAAAATTGAGGCAGTGGTTGTAGGAATCTGAGATCCACTTACAAATATGGTCCCATACGGATAAGTAGTGGGATTTCCATGTTAAGCATATTAATAGAGAAGATTTATAATCATAGTACATACTTCATGCATCTGCTTAAATGAAAAATACCTAAGTTCCAGTATGTAAAATAACAAAGGCAATGCCCTTGATCCATCCTTAATTTTAACTACCATAGCAGAAGATTTGACAAATGTGAATTATCTTCCTGAGGCTTTGGAAGTCAACTCAAGAAATCTGCCCTTTTGTTGCATTATTTAGCACAATTGAAGTTACTGATAACTCAGCAAAAAACCCCTTTTGAAAGCATAAAGGTAAATGTTAGGTAATTGTGAAATTTAAACAAGACACACAACAGGTTCGGCTCAGTTTTCTACTACTGGCTGAATGCCTTGCCAGGACATGAACCTGCTAAATTTGAAAAGGACTCTGTATTTCACAAGTAAAACTATTTCCACGTACCCTGTCCCCGTCCCAAGCCAAGGATCAAAATGTTGCAGAACTAGTTTTATTTTGGTACATTACTGCTTGCATCCATTCTGGAATTCAGAACTGAAAATAATGAATTTTCTACCAAACCAATGGAGTTTTGAGGCCAAACACTGCTATCATATGTCTATATAATGGAAAGAGAAAAAGCAAAAAAATTTAAAATTCTTCTCATGCAGTTCAGGAAATGCAAACTTCACGAAATACCACACAAAGTTTAACTTCTATTTTTTACATTCATAATTATGAGGCAAAAAAGAAACAGAAACAAATTTTTCCCTTGCTACCCTTTGACTCTGTAGACCAAGAAACAGATTTCATTACCTCTTTGGTAGAAAATGGCATTTTTAAGATGATAAAATATAATTTCGCACAAAAATTTGCAAATGCACACACTGGTACATGACCCAGCCCTGATGCAGCCCCTAAACACAGAACCTCAAGGGCCAAATTCTTTCACCCACTACACAGGACAGGAAAAGGATTTAGTACGACATAAAGAGACATTGCTGCAATCCTCTTTGAGCCTTTTCTATCCAGTGTAAATTATAAAGTACTTTTGCGCTGATCAGAATGACAATCTGGAGCTTTATTACATCCCACACAGTTTGGTTTCCCACCTGGAAGATAATTCACTCAATAAGGTACAAAAGGACTTGTAAAAAAAAATAAAAATAAAGTAATGCAAGATAATCAAGAAGAAAGTTTGAAGCATAAGGCTTCAGGGTGTTAAATTTACCGGTCTAGCAATGATTTTTCCCAATTTTAAAAACCCAGCACCAATTCAGTTTTATTCTCAAATTACCATGTCAGACTGGAAAATCAAATCATGCTGAAGCAGCACCACATCACAAATGCCCAAGTCTGACCTCGTAACCAAAATTACAGCACTTTTTCTTTTTCTGTTTTGTATAACAGTAAAGACTCTAAATCAAACAAGAACACCTAGGTTAGCCCTTGTGACACCCAACAATTTGCAGGGTTCCACTAATAAATCCGAAATTATAATCTAAGGCACTGTTGAAGAAGCACAGGGACAGCAGCTCTCCACTTTTGCAACACAGGCTGCTTCTGAAATGGTCAGTGGGAGCAATTGTGCCAACTAATTAAAAACAAAAAAAAACCCCAAACCAAAACAAAACAAGATAAAAAAAAACCCCAAACCAAACCAAAACAAGACCAAAAAATACCCAAACCAAACCAAACCAAACCAAAAATACCAGAAACCAACCAACTGCCAATGAACCAAACCAATCCAAACCAAACAAAAAAAATCCCCAGACAAAACAACAAAAAAACCCCACCAACACACCAAAACCAAAGCACTAAAACAGAAAAAACCCAACTAAACCAAACGACAACAAAATAAACCCAAAAAAACCTCAAACAAACCCCAAAGACCTCCAAACACCCTTCCCCATGCTCTTACCCCTTCCGCCATGCTCCTGGCCTTGCCCTGCTCCAGCACTGCTCCTCGGTGTCCCTCACCCAGCCCGGGTAAGTCCCCTGTGGGCTGCAGCCCTTCAGGGACCACTCTGTGGGACACCTCTGCCCCTGGAGGAAGGTCTCCAGTGTCAGAATCCCTCAGATGTCCCTGTCCAGAGGTGGCCCCTGCAGGTCACAGCCCCCCCAGAGGGAGGGAGGTCCCTCTTCTGACACGGAGCAGCCTCCCCACAACAACCACCCAAAGTCACGACTTTTCACACATCTCCTGCCTGTGCCAGCTCCAACTCTTCCTTGCATATCCCTGAGCAGCTCCACCGTGCACTCCTGGAGAGGTTTGGAGGGACAGGGGTTCCCTGCTTTTCCAGAAGGACTGGAAACGGGTGTAACAACATGGGGCAGCACATGGCCTCCCCCAGCTCAGGCACCCTTGCAGCTCCATCCTGCTCAAACACGGCCGTTCGTGCCTCAGACACGTCCATATAACCCAGGGTGATGTTGTCACATCCCTGACACTCCCATGTAACATCCCTGCAAGTGCTCAGGACCAGGCTGGATGGGACTCTGAGTGATCTGGCCTAGTGGAAAATGTCCCTGCCCATGGCAGCCCATGGCAGGGGTTTGGAACTTGATGCTTTTTAAGGTCCCAAACCAAGCCATTCTATGAGTCTATGATTTGAAACACTCAATAAAGTTATTCAATACGCATTATTTCCTATCAGGCAGGGAACAAGAGAATGAAGTTACACTGGAGAGAGGAAAGGTGGTAGCTTTTTTTTGCTTCTCACTACCCAAATCTAGTTTAATTTGCAACAAATTAGAATCACAGAGTCGTTTGGGTTGGACAAGACCTTTTAGATAATTATATCCAATGTTTACGTAACAGGGCCAAGCCCATCACTAAACCATGTTCACAAGTGCCACATCTACACATCTTTTAAATGCCTCAAGGGACAATGACTCAGCCACTTCCCTGAGCAGAGCATTTAAATGTTGATAACTTTGTCCAAGTTGAGCCTGTTTTGGCAATGATTGTAAGTAAAGTGATGTACCTCTGCTTATCTCAACTCATGAGCTTTCTCATCCTATTTTCTCCCCTGTCCTGATGATTAGCTTCTAAGTGAGAAGCTGGGTGGGAATTTGGTCCTTAATCATGCTTAACTCATCACAAGAGTATGTTTGTTGTCTTCAACAAGGAGTCCACAAGAGAGCAAGATTAAAAAAAAAAAATTAAATGAGAATTTTAAGAACACAAAGCACAGTTCTAGGCTGATGATTTGTTGCCCACTAAACAGAAAGAGAAAATGTTCCTTGTCTGAGTGAAGCAGCCAGCACATCTATTTTATGCAATACTAAATATAACATTACAGCTAATCTGTTCAATTTATAGCACCAAGATAGCTTTTCTTGCTTCTGTTGTCTGGGCTATTAAAACATATCGCCATAATAAAATAACATCTATAGGGGTGTTGTGGTCTAACCTCAGCTGGCAAGTAAGCCCCAGGCAGGCACTCAATCACTCTCCCACAGTGGGATGGGGGAGAGAATCAGAAAAGTGAGAAAACTCATGGTTTGAGATGAAGACAGTTTAATAGATAAAGCAAAAGTCCTGCACACAAGCAAAGCAAAGCAAGGAATTCATTCCCTAATTCCCATGGGCAGGCAGATGTTCCACCTCACTTTCTGTGTCCCCCTTTCCTTCTTATTCCCCTGGCTTTACATGCTGAGCACAAGGCCACATGGTCTGGGATATTCCTTGGGTCAGGTGGGGTCACCTGTCCTGGATGTGTCCCCTCCCAATGTCCTGAGCACCCCCAGCCCCCTCGCTGGTGGGATGGGGTGAGGAGCAGAAAATGCCATGGCTCTGTGTGAGCACTGCCCAGCAACAGGGAAAACATTCCTGTGTTATTTACACTGTTTTCAGTACAAGTCCAAACCACAGCCCCACACCAGCCACTATGAAAAGAATTAACTGATCCAAAACCAGCACAGGGGGTTAAAATTCCTAACAGTGTAACCCTTGCATCACAACTTGAGAGCAGAAAACATAGTGAAACTACATGATACTTAAGTGCCAGCTCCTCAGAAATCAAATCTGATCTTGTTAATAAATAAGAGGGGCAAAATCAAACAGAGCAAAAAATGTTTACTTAGACTTCAGAGAACAGATGTATAATGTGAGAGAAAATATGAGACTGATGATGGACTTGAAAAATGTGAGTGTAAGTCTGTTAGGAACCCATTTGGTAATTTTTAGAAGTCCTGTAGGCCTGATTAATTCCAGTATTGAGATTCATGGGAGAGGGGGACCTATTCAGTCAGGGCACATCTGCTCTCAGCCAGTGTGGACGAGCACCTCAGCTTTCCCCAGGTGACATGTCACTGCTGCGGGTACAAGGGACAAGGCTGATGTCGTGGGGCTGCCGTGGTGCTCTGTGGGTGAGGAAGCCATGGACTGCCTTGTGCTGGTCAGAACAGGGTGATAGAAAACCAATAAGCAGCACGTGGCAGAACACCTGGAACAGGCAAAGAGTGGCTCAAAGAGAGGGTCACACACATCCTCAGCCTCATGTCCCTCGCCTCACTAGAGGAATTTGGGTGGATTGAATGCAGTTTACAGCAAAACTAAGGAAATATGAAATTCAGGAATTGCGAGGATGGGTATCTATGTTAGCTTTAGCTTGGGTCCTTCTTCTTCTTGTTACTGGAATCAGTGATCAGATGTCTTGATTTGCAATAAATTGAGTAAAATTCCATAGCTTGGGACCATTCCGCCTGCACCAGTGAGCTCTCAAGGAGTCCTGGATTATTTCATTGTCTGACAGGGCTGCTCAGTAAAAGAAATGGGGGAAACTGAGGCAGACTTGAAGTCCTCCAGGATCAGACACACCAAATCACCAGTGTCCAAACCTCATAGTCTGATTAAGGAAGAGCAGGGAGAATGTGCTTCCACTGGCTCAGCCTATCCTCCTCAGAGCAGAACGGAGCAATTCAATGTCTTTCTTCAGTTCTCTATAAAATTACTGGATCTGAGTGGTTTTGACCTGTAATGAGCAGGTAAATGTGTCCAAAATGATAATTTTTTTTCCTGAGTTTTGGTTATTTTTGTTTTGTTTTTTTTTCCCCAGAACTGCAAGTTGTCTCAGTGTGTCATGTAGGGCTCAGGAAGAGAAGAGTATGGAATCCATGCCAGAGAGCAAAGACTCAGGAAACAAGGATCAAATCTCGTTTGCTGAGAGGATTCCTGATCATTTATTGATAAAAAGAGAAATACTGGTTTACTGGCCTTTCCCATAAACCTTGTAGACAAAGAAAAACATGTCTCTATCCACTCATAAAGCTGAACATGCTGTGTTTAGTAGTCTGTGGTCATTTAAAAGCCTTTACTGAGAGGACTCTTGTCCCCTCCTGCTTTGCAGAATCTTTAGCAAGGAGCCACAAGTCGGCTGCTGGTGTCCTGAGACCAAATACTGCCTGACAGACAGGTAGTGCTGAAGAAATATTTTCCTTGTCTTCCAAATTACTGACACCCTGTCAGCACTTGTCCTTAGCCAAGAAAGAATCCCACTCAAATTTTTGTCCAATTTTGGTGTTGCCTAGGAATGAGGGCTGTCTGCCCCAGGACTGAGGCAGCTGGCCTGGTGGAAGCAGTAAAGGGCACTGATCATTAGCACACTCCCTAGCTATTTGTCCCTGGACCCCATGCTTTTCTAACAATTGTCTGAGACACGAGCTCTGGGCTCTGCCAGACCTTGATCTCTGCTGGAGCTGGCTTTGGAAAATGTCCAAAGCCAGTTTGGAAAAGTCTTTTTCAGACATATGTCTGTGCTGAATACATAAATCCTGCCAAAATACTCCATCTCCTTGAACTCCTTGGAGTTCAGGCAGGAGGGATGGAACCCTGATTGTTCTGACACTGAAAGACAGTTCTTATTTTATAAAAGCTTGGAATATCTTGGGTTTGAAGTTTAAGAGAATTCACTCAGTCCCTCTCCCTCATATCTGCTCCAATGAATCTACAGGGTGACATGTGAGAGGGTAGGTTAGAATTGGCCAGTCTTGGGTTATTTGCTTCCCAACCCAGTTGTGTGAGGAAGGCAAAGATAGAGCAGAGCAAACATCAGCTTCCTTCAAACCTATTGGTCTTTCATGCAACAGTTTTATATATTAGGATTTCCTAAAAGCTCTACACATGTTTTCATGTGTTATTTCTGAGACTGCCTAAGAGGAAGTGAAACTTCGAGCACACCAATCTGTGCTTTGTTCCTTGTACCTAGCAGTGTCAGAAGTGGGGTACCAAGCTGAAGCCAGGGCCACAAAGGTGAGAGAAGCACTCTCACTGGAAGTCAAACCATTTTAGAGGCCCTATGGCTCAACTATCTGTTGGATCTAAATTCCTGTTCTCACAAAATAAATTCTGTTAGGAAGTCTGGTCTGTCCCACCTGGATGTGCCCTTGTCATGACAAAAAGCATTCCTCCAGTCACGGATGAGAATCATACACACCTGTGGCTGGGGCAGCAAAAACTTTTCCTCCTTCTCCAGACAGTCACAATCACCCCACGGACATGGAAGAAGCTGATCCATATTTCAGTGACTGTCAGCAGAAGAAGCTTTTGGGAAACGTCTGATGCAACTCTCCAAGTCCAGCAACAGAAGGCAAGTCTGATACAATTTTTGTCACAAAAACTTTCTTTCACCATTGTCATTATTCTCTGTTTATTTAATTGCTATTTTTGGCATTGATTATTGAACTACAGCAAGGTTACTAATTAAAATGGTCTGATCCAAAACCCCTTTCTGTGAAGAGACACCTGAATCTCTCCTCTCCTCCCCATCTGACAACACAACATTTCTTCTTTGAACTTCTGCTCACTTGGAATAGATTCTTCAGAATCTCTGTTCTTTCAACCCTTTTTTGGTTGGTTGGTTGTTTTTTGTTGTTTTTTTTTTTTTTTCTTCTTTGAAATTGTTTCCTTTCATAGGATGGAATAAATCAAATTAAAGCAAAGTGGAATACAGGATAGAAATTGGAAGAACAAAGCGTCCAAATAATCTTTCATTCTCATATTTTTCTTTTTCACTAAACTGAGATCAGAGGGTGGCAGAAGGCCCTGAAGTCAAAGGATGTGACTCTGTGTGCAAACTCCTATCACAGAATTTGGAGAGACATTTGGAAAAGATTTGTAAAAGTTCTCCAAATGAGGATTAGATCCAGAAGCATTATAATATTTTATTATTAATATTTCTAGGTAGATATAGGTGGCAAGATGTTAGGAAATCTGCAGATTTTGTTCTTTTGCCTGCTTTCAGAAAAATACGACAGCCAAATTTTCAATTTCAAGAATTTGTGTCAGTACAAAAAATATTCAATTCTATACTCACAGGAAATAATGCAAAATCTCTTTTTCTGCCCTTTATCTGTGAGATTATAGCACAGAGATACTGTTTTATTGTAAAGATGCTGTAAAATGTGAAACAAAGGTGACTATTTAGAGTCTAGTTTTAAAAATATATCCCTAGAATGAGTTTTAGTGATTCAGTGTGGGCATTGATATTGAACTTCTCTATCTTATTGAAGGCACCAAACCATGTTGGATTTTTGGTAGAGGAATGTTTTCCTCCTGTGGTGTGGTGCAGAACCTAATCTAGACTCTTTTGATCATTAGCTCTTGACATTCCTTGCCTTCTGTTTCCAATTTTTATTACCTTTCCTATGGACCCTTCATGGATCTAGACATGAAGTTACTTGAGGCAGAAACATCCATGTCTGGGATAAAATAATATATAATTGCTGGAAACCTTCTATGTAATAGAAATACAACTGGAAAGAAGTCACGCTGACAAAAATAGATCGACCACACTGACCTGATTTGTTCCTTCACTGTGGTCACCCCAGTGTCTTCCCAGAACATGAAATTCTGGTATTAGTAGTCTGTAAAATTCTATTTTTGTGTTTTCCTTCTCATCACATATTATGTGGCAGTTTTGTTCATCTTTCTTTCCTTTGGAGAGAGGCAAAATTGCAGAGGCTGTGGCCTATGCAGTTGGATTCCTCTGGGTAATATGGCAGAGAGTCAGGATTCTGTTAAACACTGACAATTTTTGAAATAACAAAAGAAGTAAACTTTGTGACAAATACAGATCCAATAAACAGAACTGAAGTTCCATTAAAATTTCATTAGACTATTCAGCCATACTCTTCACACTCCATTCCTTGTCTTCGTGGGCTAAATCAGATGTTAATGCACATATATTTTTGACAGATTTTGATAACTTTGCTGCTTTCTGGAGATTAAATCTGACAAGCCAGCAGACCCGTTCTATGGCTGGGGATAGAGAGGTGGCAATAACAGGAATTATTTTAGGCAGGGGAAGCTGCGTTAATATTGAAGAGCAGTTTTCAAATAAAGCAGAAATTAGTGAAGTGCATTAAGAAATCCTTTAAAGTCTCAAAGCATTGCCTCTTTTCCATTTCAATAAAATCATAGTAAATTTCTATGAAGAGCTTAATGACAGAACCATTTGCTGTTGCAGTGGCTGTAAAGAAAAATGACTTCATGAACATGAAGACACAACAAAATGTTGCAACACTGGCTGTTAATATAAAAGTCTGATTTTCCCAGGCCAAGGAATGTAAGTCTTGTTTACTAACATTACAATTTATAAACTCTTGCACAACCTTATTACAAATAAATAATCACACTGAAGAACAATTCCATTAATTTCCTGAAATAAGGTTGCAAAGCTGAGTGCACAAAAGCTAAGGAACATTAAAATTAAAGTAGTCTTTTGTTCCTATATTTTTCCTAGAGCTATTTTCCACTAAGTAAATTGAAAATAAAAATTGTGTTATGTGGAGAAACAGCAATGCCCTCAGGAGGGGTCAGTAGGGAGATTTGCCTTCACTGAGTAGATCCATGTGCCTATTTATTCTCTACCTGATACCCTGAGGATGAAATATGCTTTGGTAGTGTAGCTTTCAAATGATTAGTGGTAAGATGGGCCATTTTGGCTGAAATCTGCCAAAATATTTTTAGCTTAGCGTGGACATTTAGCACACAGAAACGTTAGTTTTAGTGTTTTAGGCTTGTCGAACAAAGTTCCATGGGGCCAAAATCAAGACCTTGGTTTTAGTAGATGACCTTGATTTAACCATGGTTATGATAGTGGAGAACAGGTCAGATGGCAGAAGTTAGTCCTGGTCCTGGAGACATCCCACTTCCCTGCCCAGTGTTCAGTAGGCATTGAAAATACAGCCTTTTGTCACATCCATTTTTTAAAAGTAAAAGGAAGGAGTAATTACTGCCTAAGAGCTCTGTTATACCCTTTTTAAAAGGTCTAATTGAAAGCACATAAAATTCAACAGAAAAGCTTGAAATTACTTTGTTGCGCATTTTTACAGAGAGAAGAGGCACGTCCCTGTACAGCCTGGAGAGAACCCTGAATTCCTCAGCATACATATTAGAAATTAGGGGAGAAATTGCTTTGTGTTTCTGGTGAAATACCTTCTGACCAAACCCACTCAGTCACACACTCCTTTTGCAAGCAAAGCTGGATGTCTCCTCTGCAATTTCCTGAAATCCCAGTTTGAGTCTGCGCTGGGGAAGGATAAAATCCACAGCCATAGACCATTGCCCAAGGAGATTGTTTTCCATTTCTTCATGCCCATAAGACGCTGGTGTATCCCACGGAGGAGACATGCAAAATTCCTCTCCCTCTGTCTGCCTCTGCACATTATTTAAGGGAAGGGAATAGCTCTTGAGGAGCAGATTCTATACTTCCATTCGTGCCGGCTTTGCTGTCCTTGCTCCGCTGAGGGAAGTTTATTTCTCCATTTGGCTTTTCACAGCTGGCCCGTATTTCAACCTAGATAAACTGATCCCCTACAAAGACAATATCTAGAGGTAGCAAAATTTTCTGCTGACTCTTGGCCCAGATGTTCAGCTTCCAGCTGCTTACGATTGCTGAATAGGTTTTGATTCATAAACAGGCAGTATTGACAGTAATCCCTCACAAAGCCATTCCTTCATATCAGGCATTTGCAGCACATAAATCCTATTCTCCAAGGAAAATACATTATGTTTTCTCCTTTTATACGCTCAGAAACACTGCATACCGTACATAATATCATTCCCTCATAAAGAAATTTAATAAAAAATAACACATAGCCATAACCCGCTTCCATCAAGGTGTGCAAATGCATCACACTTGCACGTCACTGGAGATGTTGTCAGAAGGGGAATAACAGTAAAAATTGCAGTGACTTGTCCCTTTCTTGAATGGATAGATGGATGGATGGATTTCTTTTTTTCCCCCTCCAGATTTCATGTGATCAGCATTGTCTCTCCAGGAAGTTTGCTGATTCTCAGCAGGAGTTTAACAACAATTTATTAAGCTACTTCTGTGAATTCTGCCAGCTAGTCACTGGAAACCTTTAGTCTGCTTTGCAAATCAAGTCATTGAGCTTCTAAACCAGTGAGACTCATCCAATGTCTGAATCAGACCCCTACAGAAAGAGAAATTGTACAGCGAGTCAAAGATTCAAATAGGAAAAAGAGAGATCCCTGATTGAATGACCTGGCCAAATTTAAAGATGGTCAATGAACCAAAGACAAATGGATGCCTTTTCCATTGCAGTGATGTGTTACTGTCAGACTTCTGTTATATATTTTAAAATAAAGCATAGATTGAAGATATTGTTAATGCAACAGTATCTTGACAGTGAAAAAACAGTGCATAAACCAGATGGTAAACACTTGCATTGATGTATATTCATAAAGGTACTTTATGACCATAATCAATGTGCTAAAAGAAAACACAACTTTGCCAGCTGATAAGCACGGGTGATGAGTGTGTGTTTTGTCTGTGTGGAGAATGAACAAAGGAAACAAGAAACAACTAAACTGGAATTTTAAAATAAAGAAAATATACTTTTCCACCAGGCAAAAAGTCAAAAGGCTCATCCATTTTCGTGGTCCAAGTAATTTTTGCTCTCTCTTATAAGATGGCAGGGGGTCATTCCTATATAAAGTTTGAACCTAAGCCTCTGGAAATCAAAAGAGAAGATTTTAATTGGTAACTTTGAAACAGCTCCACAGAAAAAAAAAATATTTGAAACTGTTTGCACTATATAGAGGTGAAAGAAACCTAAATGCATAGAAAAAAATTTACCTTAAGCTTGGTCTGGTACTTTACTAGTCACTACTGATTTTGTAACAGAACTCTTTCCTCTCTTTGAGCACGAATGCATCTTCAAACACCACTAACTCAAACCACAGAGGCATGAAATAACCAGAATGAGCTAACGGTAGTTCAGAGGTTTGCAGACAGTCCTTGTACAAAAAGGAACAGTTTAGTGAAATCAGTACATGTTCTACTGCCAAGATTGATGTTCCCGCCTAATAAAAATGTAATGAATCTCTCTCTTATCCATCACTTGAAGTCTTCCAGAAATTTCATATGATAAACCACACATACACAGTCACTCGCCACAACTCTTTTATTTGTTTTAAAGAAAAAAGAGAAACATATTATTGATGAGATCCAGCTATAGGGACAGTTCAGCAGTTTCCTTTAGGTTGACTCAGCAGGGAATCTGATGCTGAGTCATGCTCACGGAGTGGCTGCCTGGGAACATTGGCAATAACGATCAGAAGGATTTGTAACACCAAAACTCAGCAAGGCACGTCTTAAAACATCACCTGTCTTTATGAAGGACATTGTTTTCATTGTTGGGACTCCAACTAAACCATAGCTTCAACAGATTTTTTAAAAGCATATGTGGTCAAGAAATCTGTGTTCACATTTTATGTTGCCTGAAATCATTTGGATCATAATCAAACCATTTCTTCTTGGTTTATTTTTATTATTTTTTTTTGGTTTGTTTTTTTTCTGTGGTAGATATTTTGTCTTTCCTTTCCATACCTGTTGTTTTATACTACTTGTCTATTCCAGTCTGCCCAGACAGAGAAGGGGAACCTCATCTGCTCCTGTCAGTGCTAACCTTGTTCTCAGTTTTGCCAGCTCTCCTTCATGCGTATTAGGCAGGACGGCTTGGCCTTTTGCAGTACCTTGTACTTACCTTATTCTTTATTTGGCACCTTTTTTATCATGTGGGTGTCTTCAAGTTTTACACCTTTAGTCATCGCATTGCTCAGGTGCTGTGACAGCGTTACAAAAAGTCACGCGCTGTTGGTGTGCTGTTGGTTAGACTATTTCAGTGTGCTTATATTTGGGTTCAAGGCCAGGTAACATTTATTTTTTTTACCTGATTAATGGATGTTTAGTTTGAAATTGTCACAGCCCTCTGCTTTGGCTACACTAGTCTTCTCTGTCTACAGCAAATAAAATGTATATTAGATAACACAGGAAATCTGAAGGCAAACCTCCTCCAGAGAGGCACAGTGTCCAAATTCTTTCAGTTTGGACATCCTCTTCTTTGTGTGACTGATGAAGGTAATGACTCAGCCAGATTTACTTAAAATAGCTTCTATAACTCCACATAAAACCTGTGTCTCTATTTGTGGTGTGTTTGCCTGCACTCTGTCTAATACCTGCTGTCACATTTTCTTCCCCTCTTGAGAGTCTTTAGATTAACAAATGCCTCACTTGTGTCTGTATTGGCTCCGGAGGTCAGGCTGCAGAACAGCATCTCCACTAAGGAGAGCTGAAAGAACATAATCCAATCACTGCTCCATCAGAATTACACCCAGGAGACATGGATTTTATTCCTCACTCTATCACTATCAGTTTGTATGACTTTGAGCAAATCATTCTGTTTTCTGCCCTTTCACTTTTCTTATCTACCAAAAAAAAAAAAAAAAAAAAAGTTAAAGGAAGCATTTTTTTTTGTAATGTCTGTGAAATTAATGCATTGAAAATAATGTGTGAAAACTACATATGGCCAGCCATTCTGAGGTTTATTTGAATTGATTGTCTTTCCTTCGCGTGAAAAAAGACCTGCAGAATGAAACAGAAAAGGGATTAAGATCCGGTATTGTAGAACAGTTTTATTGACAGTGTTGACTTTCCTGTTTTCTTATAGTTTGGAAGAGGGGAAAATAAGCCCCCTTTGAGTCCTTTAATTTTTCATTTAAACTTAATTGCTAAATTATTCCACATTGTCTTATAATTTTGGACTAAAAATATCCTGTAATTGTCATTTTAGCAAGAGATAAAATAAAAAAAAATATACATTTGGTAGAAAAATAAACTGAAAATATATTTATTTATTTATTTGGTTGGTTGGCTGGTTGGTTGGCTGGTTGGTTAGCTGGTTGTTTATTTATTAAAATAAGGAGCTTAAGAGAACCAAGGCCTATGTTATAATTTTACCTAATTATGTTTATCTTTCACTAGCTTCCAAATGATGCCCTATATTTCAAATTTCAGTGCTTGTGGCAGATTCAGGAAGCCATAAATAAAATTTTCTGGCTGACATCATGCAAAAAACTCACAATAAATCAGAATTAAAAGCGTGGGTCTGATGAATGTCCATGTAGTAAAGAGATCTTCGAGGGAAATAGGGGGGTTTCCGTAGATAAATCATTTTTTATGGCATCTCTTAACAGAGTGGAGGCAATTCACATCAACAAGGAACCTTCCAACCCAATCCATTCTATGATTCTTTGTTACAGACAGCAAAGATTTGAAGAAGCCACAAAATGGAAGTAAGAGAAGAAGAAAAGCAAACTGGAGATTTAAATAAGCAGGACCATTCATTAAGGAGTTGAAAAAGATGCATTGAGTGGCGTGGCTGAGTTGCTTGTAGAAATATGGGATGGATCATGTTAAAGTCACAGGAACCAGTGGTATTTTAAAAAATGCAGCAAAGAATGGAGCCTTCATGCTCTATTCCTCACTTGGGATGTCCATGGAAAGGGGTTTTTGCTGCTTGAGGCACATATTTTATTGGGACTCCACATCAGCACTTTGGTTTGGGAGAAGTGTCCCTTTTAGCCTTTACTGTCTGTGCCACGCTTTGGACATGACAAACATTGTGCACCATCTCAATTGACTGGCTGTAGAGTAGGTTGCTATATTTAGGTCCCAGGACATCATTAATTAGGATTCACTGAATTCAGCTGAGTAGATTAGGTTGTCAATGAAAGCAGATCTCTCAGGTAGATATGGTAAACACAAGGTCTTGGCAGCATGCGAAGAGCAGCCACAAAATTTTGTGCTTCTACACTGGGCCTGACAGGTGATCTTGCATAAATCTGTCACTCCGTTCTAGTCTTCCATATCCTGAGACTGTTCCCTGCTTTAGTTTCAATATTTTCTCATTCTTACAGAAATACCATTCATTTTGACTGCATGGGATAAATTTCTGATACTGTTAACAGCTTTTCTGAAAACATGTCAGTCTTGGTGATTAGATTATATACAGCAAATGAAAATGTTCTTTTTTTAGCCCCAGAACCACCACAATTAAATGGGTATTGTCATTACATACAAATGACCAAAATAAATGTGTAGTGACCATCTGGAAAGCTCATTTCACAATCTGAATTTTCCATGGTGGAAAATCTCAACCAGTCTGCTCCATATTTCTTCATATTACCTCAGATAAGCACGAGATGCTAATAAATTTAATTTTGTCTTTAAATGGTGTTTCTCTGCTATGAGAGGTTATAAGAGTACCTTCAGAGAAAGAACAAGATCCTGAAAAAAAGGATCCACTCATAGTCTACTTTTTTAAGGAAAACCCATTTATTTTTACCAGCCCATGTAAGTTGACAGGAAAAGAAAATGAGCAAAAAGAACCATGCAAGATGTGTGCTGCTGCCTATAGATTATCTGAAAGAATGGGTCTGTGAAATGTGGCTGTCATTCTGTCATTTTCCATGGTCCTTAAACCTTTTTAAGTCAAGTAATGACTTAATTATATAAACTTGTGCTCAGATTTCACACAGTAGTGCTGTATTTTTAAATGGACTCGAGGTATCTTTGAGATTACACCACAGAGGAGGTGTACACTTCTCCAGACTTTTTTTATTCTTAATAACATTGAATTTAAAAAATAATTTTTTATTTCTAAATCAAATGTAATCTGTGAGAATACCTGTTTTCATCTCTCAATGATTTTATATTTTATATCCATGCACTTTTTTATAGCAGACCGTGCAACAAATTGGTAAGAAGTAATTGAAATCTGATATTTTTCACCTCTGAAAAGTCAGAATATGCCCACAAAGTGCTTTTTTCCAAGATGGAATCTGACATAATAAATGAGAATTTTTTATGCTGTAATCTATTTATTTGCTGATGAAGAGTAATATTCTCACAAACTTTCTTAAAAAGTTTCTTACAAATGATGCTCTCATCCTCATAGACCTTGATGTGACAACTAATTCAAAGACCTCTACTAGACAAGGTTTCCAACGAGAAATACTTTTCCTGACTGTATTCTACACTTTGGGAAGAGGAGACTACATGCAAGAAAGAAAATATCTGTCATGTTTCTGAGTTTGCAGAAATGGTGTTTGTCTGTTAAAGAAAAGCTTTGCTGGAGATGGCAGACTGGCTGCAAAAGAGTTTAAGGGGACACCAGGGTGATCACAGTTGTTGTTATCACATATTGTCAGTTCTGCTCTGAATAACTCAGCAGCCATTTTATATTAATGCATGGTGGAAGTGTCACTAACTTCAGAATATTCAGACCCTCTCCCTCTGGTAACAAAGGGGTAAAAAGGATAACTTGGGGAAAGGTTTCCCATAGAAATTCGGTGAGCTTTAATTAGTTTCCTGAGTAAAAAATCTTTCAATGTACACATCAAACATACTTGCTTCCTCATCAAGCCTGTGAACGTGAGACATATCCAGAGATATGTTACAGAAACCTTCCAGGTGCCCAGCTCCTCTAAAACCTTACACTTATCAAGTTGTTGGTTGTCCTCCACTCTGTAATCGACTTGGATAAAGGTAAAATCAGGAATTATTGCCTCCTTTGAGGTTTTCAGCATTTTCACTTCCAGCTGATACACACAAAAAGTTGAAATTCTCTGAAGTGCAGGAGGAAAACATGTCATCTTGAGTTAGCTGATCTTCTCCTAAAGTACACAAGATGCTGACCGTGCAGGAATCCCATTCTTCTTTGGTAATAAATTCTATTTCTCAAAGAGCCAGAGAAGAAAAACGCAGTAAGGAACATAAACTAGAACCTAAATTGTGAAATACATTTCTTTCTTTTGCTGCTTCGGGTGTTCAGCACTACAAAGTGAACTGTAGCTCATGATGGTCAGCTCCGATGCATTAATATTCCTGCATGTTTATTCAACACGTTAAATTATATCTTGGATTATAAATGACCAGAAATCAAACGCATGAGAGTAATCCAGATGGGAAATAGAATGTATCTTTCTCAATACCCTTGATGCAGTGGCAGACAAGACAATCTGGGAAGAGAAGAACTTTGTCTTTAATGTTATGTCCTGTAGTAATATTGGACACAGCCACCTGCAGCTTCTTTTTGTAGGGCCAGTGCTGGCTCTGTAGAGACTAAACCTGATGTGGGGTTGGTTCCAGTCACTCATTAGACAACAGAGACTCCTGAAGTTTAGTCACGGCTCTTCCTGGCTTGGACAAACATCTTCAATAAAGATGAAGCAGATTAGACCTATGTTATACAGCACATCTTATTTTATGGGAAAGGACTTTAAAACCACAGATGTTAACCAAATATTTTTTGATGCTGAATTGATTAGAAACTTGATTAAAAGCTGCAGAGTGCTTGCTGAGTAGAGAAGGATTACAGCACCCATGGAACATGGATTCCAGAAATGACACACTAATCTGCATAAACCCTCCACATATGTGTGCTTGGCAGGATGAGACCAAGCTGTTCTGCTTAGGGCTTGACTGACTTTGATTTTCACAAATACTTAGAACCATCTCAGAGGCTGTGAAATGCCTTTCTGTGAGCTTGGCTAATGGAACTCTGTCCCCCTCTTCAGTTGAATTGGGATTAATACTTTTTACTGCAGGTAATCCCTTGCAAAGTGTATCCTACTTCCATTTCGAAGTAGGAGCAAAAAGCATTGAATAATTCTAATTTTAGTGTGAAATATGCCTGTTCTGAACTATCCTGACAGCCACAGCAACTGAGGCAGAACTGCTTTTCTCTTTTTTTAGACTTGAGGATTCAAGAGGATTCTTGAGAATTGAAGGACAGGCAGCTGAGAGATACTCAAAAATCATTTATTGGTGAGTGTATAAACCCATGCTTATATCAGTGAAAGAAGATGTGGAGGTTTTTCATTTGCTAAGGTGTAATTTTTACATTAGTATTAACTTTGAATGAATGTACTTTGAATAAAAGCTGTCCAATATATACAGATTATATTCTGGAAGTCAACTACTATTTAAATTACCTCCAAAGTCTTATAATAAATGCCATCCATCCATCCATCCATCTCTTCTCATTTTCTTTAAATACTTCCTATATCATGAATGCTGTGCCCTGCAGCCCAACAAGCTTATCTGAAAGAGAAGACTAAAACAAAAATCCCACATCCAAATGCTTTCTCAGAGGGTACTGCCCGAGGCTTGGGGTACAGAACAGTGGAGCCAGTTTGTGAAGAAAGTGAATTTATACCCAGTAAATCAGAAAGAATCTGAAGAGTTTACCTAAAGCCAAGTAATCACTCAATTTATGACAACAATTCTTGGAATTGTAATTAGCAAATAATATTTATTTTTGATCCTTTCCCAGAAGGTTATGATGTGGTTATAGAGAATAACCTGATGACAATAGGTGATGACAAATCTGAACAGGGGTCAATAGGTGAAAAACATTCATAATAGCTAAAAATAGAATGAATTAATTTTCCACAGAAGAGCTGTGCTACTGGTGATTTCTCACTGACAGTGACAGAGGTAGATTGGTCTAGTGTTGGCTACACTGTATTTTTTCAATGCTTTAAAGAGAAACTTTATTCATAAAGAAACAATTGCTTTGCGTGCCATTGTCAGGAACAACAGATTTCTTCAAGAAACCAGTGTGAAGATTGGTGCAGAGGTTATGAATTGCACCTCCAAGCTCATCTAAGCCTGAATGCATTGACACTACTGACAACCCTACCCCGTCTTTGATAGAATGAGTCTCACAATGCCAGGACAAATTCATTCATTTCCTCTGTTATCTCTGCCTGTCCTGTCATCACTTCTTCCCGAGTCCAAGGGGAAAGTTTTATAGCGGCAGGTGAGAGCATCTTATTTAAACTCATCTCTGGCTGTCATAGCTGCTGCTCAAGGATCTCCCCACAGCAGCCCTGGATCCTCACGGCCTTTCCCTCACACCCATTATTACACCCGGAGTCACTCTTGAGTTATTCTGCAACCTGCATCACTTATGTGCATCTCACCATTTTCTCACATAAAATTTTTGTTCCTGACATGACTTCTGAGTCTTCCCCCGGCACTGCAGACAAGTAGATCCCTTTGTTCAGCTTGTCCCGAGTTTCATGGAAGCACTGCCAGCAGCTTGAGCTTTCTGCCTATGCGAGCTGGCAAGGCTGTTAAGTCACTTCTGCACTGCTTTGTCTCAGATTTTCTGAGTTAATCTCAAACATAAAATAAACTCTACCAATCACATGGTCCTGTACCCTGTGTCAGTTGCCTAGAAATTGAGAATTTTAGCTGATATGTGTAATAGCATAGGCCATCATTTCCTTATCACTGAAAGGAAATAGTTATTTTCAGTCCATAACTGGTTTCTGTATCTTCAACTTCATTAACATGTTGTGTGAGGTGGTGTTAGAAATATAATAGATATTTCCTTTTTTTCTTAGTAAAGTAGAACATCTAATTCTTAATGTCTGCACGTATTATTCGCATTCGTTTCCATCAGCTAGCCAAGGACAGTAAAAGTTTTGGAACTTATAAATCTCAGCAAACACCCAGTCAAATTTCTTAAACTTTTTCATATTTGATGTTAAAAGATCTCCACAGAATCTGGTGGGATTATTACCCCCTCCCAGTGCTGAACAAAGTAAAACAATACCACAAGTTTTATCACCCCCAAATTAATTGGTTGGCATTTGAAAACCTGTCCAAAGTTCCAGGTCTCTTACATGTTTTCTTGCCTGTGTCAGAAAACAAAACTGCTAATTCTTACCAGAAACATCTTCTCTTTCCCTTCTGTGTTAAGGGAGCAGAGAACCCTTGTGGAAATGGGCACCTGGGAGGGAATAGTCACAATCTCATAGTAAATGTTTGAAGATAGGCAGAAGCCTGGCAAAAAGCCCTCACTTATTCCTTTAATCAGTAGCAAAGTCAAAACCCAATGCCACTTCTTTAAGAAATTTTTATCAACTTCTTGGATATCATTTCACTTGTGTTGCAGAAATGGAAAAGTTATTTTCCTGTTACCGCAGCAGTTGCTGGAGATATTTCAGGTGATCACATATGAACAGTCAGATATCTTCCTTAGCTCGGTTATGTGAAACAGCATTAACACAGTCGCTGACATGACATCAAAAGATTCGAGAAAAAGCAGGACGAAATTAAATGTGGTGAGTCTAAAAACACTTAGAGAAAAAGGAAGTCACAGAAGCACCAATCATTAAAACATGGGTCCTAAATAACTCTCATAAGCCAATTATTTTCATGTATCAAATATCACTCTGCAAACTTGGGTGCAAAAGTCTGCGTTGAGTTCTTGCTGAATAAATCATTAAAAGGATCAGAACTTCTGCTCAAGAAACAAAACTAATTTCTCAAGAAAATAGCTTTGTTGAAAGCCCTGTGTTTTCATAAATATTTATTTTTCACTCCTCAGTGAGCACAGTATTCAAATGTGAGGAATTCACAAGATAAGTAAATAGATAGAATTGAATATTCTGATCCATATGGGGATTCCAACTCCCCCAATTTAGTAGGCGTTTTATAAGCACCTTCATAACAGGCTGCTGACAACAGTTAACAATTAATTGAATCACAGAAACAACCACAAAAGATGCTCAGTGTGATACTCACTCCAAGCAGGGATTTATGAATTTCTTGACTTGAGTTTTGGGGATTCAGTGTCTTCATCTAACAAATATTCATTTTCTTGTTTTACACTCTTGATCATCCAAGTTTGCCCTGCTCTGTTCCAAGGAAAAAGTATCTGTAGCCAAACTGTTGTTGAGATTTTATTACTCTGATGATGGACATTGTTCATTTCTCTGGGAACACAAACACATAACTTGATATAAGTTTATATTCCTGCCCTGATTTCCA
>VZTA01024767.1:2477-58017 GCA_013398855.1 Mohoua ochrocephala | reverse complement strand
TCCCAGCTCACCGCAACAAGGTACATTTTGAGGTCCACTACAGGGCTCACAATTTTACCTTTCATTGAAAACCAGAATTTGCCACAACAGCACTGTACCTACGTTGCTAGTACTCAGACAAACTATTTAAGTAATAAGTAGTATTCGACAGCCACTTTTATGGAAAACAAACATAAAATTTAGCTTGCCCAAAGTAGATTTACTTCTTACTTTTTCTATCATCCCACCACGGGCTGTTTTCCACTTACCATTACTCTTGATATATTTTATGTTCTTCTTGAGGAACTAAGAGATTATGCAAAAGTTTATTTACATGCCCTAGAAGAATATAAAGGGACTCTTGCCACTGTAATCACTGAGAAAACTTTGAGAGCTTTCAAGAAGATTCTCCTCAGATGACTTAAACAATTTCCCTCCCCCTCAATTTTTTTTTTTTAAATAATCATGCAGTTTGGTAATCCTGATTCACCGAGTTTTTTCAGATGCAGGTTTTTTTCAGATTTTGCAGTTCCCCTAGATTACTTTTACCAGGCCATGTAATACAAAAGTAGAAGAGCAAAGTGCCTGACCATCCCTCATATAGCCTTCACCTGGACTTACAGAGATGTGTTTCCTACAGATGCAGAAACATGTGGGCTCTTCCCTCCCTAAATGTGCAGTATAGACATAGGGCAAACTAAAATAAAAACCATTATGCTTTAGTGTATGCAATGTAGTGTGTGCCCAAATACAGCATATATGGACTGTCTTCTAACAGCTTTGTGTTATTTTTGTATTATTACCTTTTGCCTAAGTGAATAGGCAGTTACTCAACAAATAGAAAACATAGCTTTGTATTAGAGAATTTAATTCCCCAAAAAAACATAGAACATGTGAGTTTCCATTAAATTTCAGAATATCAAACAATTCAGAAATCCAAAGAGCAAAGGTAGGGAAGAGAGGAATGTAAAGCTTCACTTTCATTATTTTTTAAAAAAAATTAAAATAAATTAATAAAAAATACACAATAGCAGCTGCACCATGTCAGATTCTGCTGAAGAAAAATGAAAGATGAAGTTAGTCATATTCACTGGCAACACTGTCTTAAAAAAAATTACAAGCAAGAACTAACATCTTCAAAAGTGTTTTTTCTGCACAGTGAAAAATTATCCATCAATCTCCTTGTGATATTTTCTGCTATGGTGCTGGCTTGCTACTCTCACAAATTCTATGCAATAGTTGGGGAATAAAAAAAACCCAAACAAATCAAAACACACATACCCCCACACACCCCCAAAAAAACCCCAAAAACCAAGCAAACAAAAACCCACCAAACCCCAATATATATGCATTTTTGAATAAATTTCTCTCTAAAACAGAGATATTTCTGTATTAGTTACCTTCTCTGAATAAGAAACTCACCTGTTAACTTCATGCATGCAAGTGTACATGAAAGACCAAGAGCCATTCACTGTGGATCCCAGCACCAATTAAAATTGCAGTGCTGGTAGCTACAAAACTACAGATGTAAGCATTAATTTGATCTGCTTACTGATATGAAACCCATTTTTACTTAACCGTGAGCATAAAAATATTGATTCGTTGTTCACGAGTTATGCTTTCACTGTGAAATCTGAAGTCATAGTTGTCAGCCTGGAACAAATTAAGATGTTAAATAGCATCAGCAGTTCTTCTGTGTCTAGACAAACGAAAGAACAGGCTGCTACAAGGTGGGAATGGTGTACAAATTTTAATCCTTATGTTAGAGAAATTTTATAATATATATTGTCACACCTAAGTCTCCCAAACTGCCAAATCTTCCTTATAATAAAACTTATTAAAATAATTTCCAGAAAGAGTTAAATATAAAGTATTCAGTGGTAATAAATGTCTCTGCTTTAATTGTATGACCGAGAGATAAGCACTAACATTAGGCCTTAATCCAAGAAATTAACAACAATCAGAAATTAAGGAAAAAATGTAATAGCCAAAAATCAAAATATTCTGTTCGGGTTAACATCAAAAAATGTGAATCATCTACCATGTCTCTTTAAAAATTAGATTTAGAATATATGAAAAATTAATTGTTCATTATTCACGGATTTTATTCTGATCAGAAGTGTTGGGGTGTGTGGGAGGAGAAATTAAAAATAGAACAAGTTTCTGTGAACACGATGGAAACAGAACAAGGATACAGAGACTCTATACCACTAGTGGATCCAGACAACCTAAAAAAGTGGCAGGGTCATTGTAAGAATGTTACCTTCATATAAATTGTCAAATTAGAGGTCAGACAGTAGCAACACCCATTTCCTTACTTCTGTGCAACACATAAAGGGCCATTTCTTGACAGCAATGCCTGCCATCCTGCTTAGCTATACAGCAGACTAAAGGTTGTGTGGACACAGAAGCCAGAACTGTACTCTTGCTCTAGGCAAAATCCCTTACATGTCAGCATGTCAGAATTAAAATATGATGCCGAGAAAAAGCTCCAGGGTTTTTTTGTTTTGGTTTGGGTTTTTTTATGAATTTTATGTGGGGATTTTGTTGCTCTGTGATTTTTTTTTCAGAAGAAACAATCACATACCTGTTTTAAAAATGAAAGATGCAGTCTTTGTAGTAATTAACAACCTCATTCTTCTGATGCAGAAAGCAAAATAAATAAATAAAGGGAATTGAAAAAACCTCATGCCTGTACATACTCTATCACTATTGCCAGAAAAGCTGCATTACCTTCAGGCCAGTACTGAGTGGGCTTCAGCAGCTACAAAAAGTGGTGTGTGGTCATCCGAAACAGGGGACCAGGAAAAAATTTTCATTAGCCTTTCCATGTCTTCTTCTGAAAGAACAAAGCTAATAGCAGAGCCATGTGCTAATATACTGCTACACTGGTGGCCCATAAAGGAGCGTGCTCTGGACAACCAATGCACATAGATTACAATTCTCCTAGGACCCTGAAGAAAATTCCTTTTATGGCCCCTGAAAGCCATGGAAAATATTCCTTCTCCTGGGTAATTCCCAAGAAATTCAGCCCTTTCTTCCTCAGCTTCTGGACTGTGTCATGATGTAGTATCATGACCAAAAGATTCCAATCCAAAGTTATTTCAGGACAGACCCCCTCACTGGTGACTTTGCAACATCAAGTTTCTGTCTTCACTTTAGAACAAAACAGAATTTCAGAGTAGCACATACAGAGGTTTTTAATTCAGTGACATTGTGAATTAGGCAACCCTCTCCCTCTCAACCCCCTTTTTGAGAGAGGAAGAAGCAATGAAATATTAACATGTTCTGTTGCAGCTGTGCCCTTAGAAATCAGTGTCTATCCCCAATTACCACATTTTGCCAAAGCAAACAAAATAGCAGAAAACATTTAAAAAATCTGATCATCACAGAAATTATGGAAGATAAAATGTTTGCAACTAAGCAGGAGTGTCAAGATACTTGCCTTCCTGATTGCCAGCAGCAAAGTAACCTTTAATTGATCTCTTAAATTAATTTTCTTGTAAATATAGTTTTTTTCCTGAATGATCAAAAAAACTTGACACTGTTGGTCCTCATCCAAACAAAACCAAGGACAATAAAAAATGTAAACACTTCATTTCTTAGGTAGTTTTACCATTTGATTTTCACAAACATTCCTTTGGATAACAACCATTTAAATCCTTCTCAAACCCAGTTCTGCTAAAATTATTCTTCGTAGGTTATTGCTTTTTTTCTCTCGCTTTTTATGGTTTATAAAATCATGCAGCTGGATCCAACAAGCTGGCACCCCTGGGTGCAGCCACAAGCAAGAGCTTGATTTTCATTTAGCTCTTCACCAGAAAAAGAGACAGATCATTCAAGGTTAGAATAGAAGTGGGGAAGACCCAAGTCAGGCTACATAATAAAAGCTATATACAATTTATACTCTACCAACTTACAAAAGGAAGTCCTATGAGCTGGAAGTAAGTCACAGGTAGGGGAGCACAATGCACTGCAAAAAGGGAAACTGTTGTTTGCAGCCACAACCCTGTTTGGAGCACATGCCCCCATTAAATGTCTTGTATGACTTCCCTCTTAGCTTACCTGAAGTCCTTACGATTTTGCTAATCGCCAGGAATTGCATGCAGTTAGCGGACAACAAGGTCTCCATTTCCATGCCCTGAAAATCACGTTATTTTTAACAAGTCATATATAAAAAGCAGCCCAGGGGTGGGGGAAAAGAACAGTGTTGTTCTGTTTATTTGAGGTTGTTGTTTGGCACCTTTTTTTCTTGATCTTTTCCATTAATTAGAAAGGCCCTGAAATTATAAGATAATTGGAGAAAGAAAGAAATCTATAATATTTATTTTTGGATTTGAGAACCAGAGGTCAGCTGAGTATCACTCATGTTTCTACAGTGAACCCATACTTGCAGAGCAGGAATTGAAGTTCCCAGTGCTTGGCTTATCTTTATCCAAACTTGCAGGTAGGAAGAAAAAATAGGAAGAAGATAAAAGAGAAAAGTGAACAGAATAAAGGTGCTCATTCCCAAGATGGAAACAATCACGTTTCATCTTCTTGTCTGAATGTCATTTTAAAATCTGCATAACAAAGGCTGTCCTGTTGAGAATCTTTTGCTCCTCAAGGAATTGCAGGGCTTCTTTTCATACTCTCTATGCTACAGCAGCCACCATAGAGAGACAGCTCATATTTTGATGGAGAGGCACATCTATGGAATCAGAAAAAGCCCAGAAAGGTGTGTGAAGGGCTCGATAACATCGCAACGTGGCAACCCCTAGCCAGTATAAGGTTCCTTAGAGATCATAGATAGCTGAAAAAAGTGATACCGGTTTTATCTATTCTGAGCTAAGGCTGAGCTGGAATCTGAGGCTCTCTTGCTGGGATTTTTGGATGGCCACTTTGTTATTCCTAACAAAAATCGTGCATCAGTAAACACACCCCACTAGATGAAAAATAAATACAGAAATTATTTAACAACAGCAACACTGAAATAAAGCGTCAGAAAGTTTTTGAAGTTTATTTATGTTCATGCATCATACAGGAAAAAAAACCCAAACAACACAACACCTGCTTTCTGTAGATTAAAGTGTTGATGAAATAATCAGTAACATCCAGTAATAAAACTTAACTATGCATTCTTTTGCTGCACTAGTATGGTAATGGGAACTACAATATTGATATTTGTGATGCTAATGTAACTCCAAATTTTGGACTTTATTCTCTTCCACTGAACAGTTAGAGTCCAGGGCATGGACTCAAGACTCTAGATGAAGTGTTCAGCATTTCTGTCAACTTCTTGTGTGACATTGCACAGATTGCTTTATACCCCTAGGCTTTCTTTATATATCAGAGTCATTATTCTTTCCTCTTGCCATTTATTGTTTATAGATCACCCCATTTCATAAAAACTGATCATCGCCTCAACAGGAAGCTTAACAATGTTTCTAAAAATATTCTCTTTCTTAAAGTCTAGGGAATGCTACTCACTACAAGACTACAGCATCTAAAACAGCCACACAAGGTCACCTAAGAGATTTGCAAGTGTGCTGTCATCTGAAGCACGCCAGACAATGCAACTTTAACATCTACAACAGGAACCTCAAGAAAAAATACCTCGATTCAAGGAAAAGGCATATTAGCTCAGGCCTAGCACCATGCAAACACAGATCAGAGTTAGCCTGGAGTACATATTGTGGAGCACTCCTCTTGACATACCCCAGGCTCTCATCTGTCCCTGATTCTCACTTGTCACATTTAGTCATACCTTGCTCTAAATAAGATATAGCCTACAGCCAGCAGGGCGGGATGTCTGCTGAGCTGTCCCAGTTTTCTATTAGATCATTGACTCCTGGGAGAGACTGGATTGTTAATGGTTAATGACGCAAAACAATAGGCCATTTGCTGAGCCAGGTTTGCACCACCCCCCCAAACTGAAAGGGAGGAGGAAAGTTTTTGATGAGTGGTGGTGAAACCTCTGATCCTTACAACATAGAGGGGGTTCCCATGCAAACCTAAACTGTCTTGACCCATTGAACTTTGTGTTTCATGGGCTTTCCCCCACCCCCAGGGCATCAAGACTTCGGCCATCACTTTGACCAACAGACAACTAAATGGCAACAATCAAATCTCCTCGCTGGTGGTGATATCTTCCTATTCTTATCCCTCCTTTCTCTTTCTTTCTTTCTTTTCCCTTGTACATTTTCTTAAGTGCAATTTTTTCTGCTTTTATATTCCTATATTTCTATGGATAATTTTAACCAAAACAGCTACATACCAGCTTTCCATTGCAACCAAATTGTTCTAAAATAAATCCTGCATATCTATATGTTTATAAACACTGATCATTCAGTGTCGTTTCATTCTAATCTGCCCCAAGGGATCTATCAACAAGAACCTGAGTTACTCTCACCTTCAGGAGCAGTCCATTGACATTTCTTGCCAGTAGTGAATACAATAGTCTCCATCGCAAAGGAACAACTGCAGGAAGCCCCATTCTAGATTGACACATATTTAAAGTTGTGTATGACTGAGAGCAAAGTCATTAAGCAAATACTGTGTTAAATCCCAAACAGCTCTAAAAGACAGACTCAAAAAGTAATTTAGACTGAGAGGGACCTTCAGGGGCTACCTAGTCTAATACCTAGTTCAAAGCAGGTCAAATTAGATCAGACTGTTCAGGGCCTTGCCCAGTCTCATGAACACCTCCAGCAATGGAGATTTCCTCACATCTTCCTGTAACTGGTGTTTGATCAAGTCCACCATGAAAAAGGTTTTCCTAGCACCCAGTCACAACTTCCCATGCTCCAGCTGATGCACACTGACTCTTGTCCTTCCATTGGGTATCTCCAAGATGAGTCTCACTCCCCCTAATCAGTGTCCTGCAAGAAGACAGTTGTAGACAGCAACAACATCTCCCTCAGCAGTCCTCTCTTCTCCAGGCTACAGTTCCTTCAGACTCGTTCATATGTCATGTGTCAGCACCCTGAATATCTTCAAATAACCACAGAATGCCTTAGTTTGGAAGAGACCTTAAAGACAATCTGGTTCCAACTGCCCTGGCATGGGCAGGGACACCTTCCACTAGGCCAGGTTGCTCAAAGCCTCATCCAGCCTTGGCCATTCCTTCTTGTCCTATCATGTCCTACATGCTCTCGTAAAGTGTTCTTCTCCAGCTTTCTTGTAGGTTGCCTTCAGTACTGGGAGGCTGTGATTAGGTCACCCTGAACCCTCTCATTCTCCAGGCTGAACAATCCCAGTTCTCTTAGCCTTCCTCATAGGAGAGTTGTTTTATCTCACTAATCACTTCGGCAACCCTTCAGCTCTTATGAGCTATCTGTAGTATGGTTCACTTTTCTGTGTATTCAGTCTTTTAGTGCTTTGTAAAATTCTGTTCTTCCTACTCCATGTGCAGAGAGAGAAGTCTCCAGGAGGTGACTGCTCATAATGTCATAAGGTGTTAAAATCAACTGTCAGTAACTTGAATATTTTCTGTTCTATTAAAATTAACAAATAAACAAACAAACCCAGCTTTTCCCAACGAGGATTATTCATTTCAGTGTAGACATTTGATATTTTTTCTAAATGAAAACCAGCATGAGAGAAATTTTCCTTTCCAGCATGTGACAGAAATGGAATATTCACAAATATAGCTGATTTTTTCCCCTCGATCAATCCACCTTGAAAGATGTTCTACATTACTTACCATTGGCAATGAGTGCATGATGGCACAGAACATTGGCATGTTTGTCACAGACACTTCTCTGCACCCATGGACCCATGCCCAGTTTTAAATTGTCTAGCATCCTGATTACAAGGGTACCAAGTACCCTGATCAAGGAGATTCTGCTATGCCATTTAATCATTTAAAGCTGGGCTTGCTTCCATGGCTGTAGTTAGTTTCCGTAAGTCCTGTGACAGTGCCAGAAACATATGTCAGGGGATAAAACCGTTTTCTCAGGGACATTTCTTAAACCACTATTTCACGTTTTATTACTAATGCCACATTCTGAGTTAGCCACAATTAACCCTGAAACCCCCTCTCCAAGCATGTACAGAAAGTTATCTGTTCTCATTAATTCATTAAGCAGTAAGGAATTAATTTATCTGTGTTTCCGTCTGATCTCACCAAGGTGATAAATGAACAGCTTCTCAGGTGCCTAATTATCTTCTGATCCACTCTCCGCCCAAAAAAATAATGTTAAGGTCTCCATCTCTTTCTTGCAAACATGGAGTCTCCCATATCCCACTCTGTTCTACTGCACTCTTTCAAGACCCATTCCACAACTCAAACCTGAACTATGTCTCCAGGTAGCAGAGCAAAGGGAAAAACCCAGCAGCACTATTTTATCAATCAGTGTCTCAAAGGAGGCTGGTTGGAGAAAACTGTCCTTTGACTAAGATACCTGCAGGGAGAAAAGAGAAAGAAAAGTTGTAGCAGCATGCCATGGAGAAGGACATTTCCTCCTTTTCAGTACAGGATAATTTGTCAGCCTTCTCTCACCCTAGGATAAGGGTTAGAAAATGCCATTAGGGTCAGCATAGGTTTTGTGCAACAAGATAATAAAAAAAATTCTTCCCTTGATTCCCATCCAGCACTAATGCACATGGTTTATCAGTATAGATGCTCTAGAAGTGCATCAACAACCTTGCAGATATCTTCAGGATCACTGTGTGTCCTCTTCTGACTGCAGGGTTTGCAGTCTCTCTGTGGGAAATCTTACTCAAAACTGCATATCTGCAAGGGTCAGGTGAATCAAACAGTTATGCTGCAGGCATTTGTCCATCCACATCAAAACATCTGTCGTGTTTGAACATAAATGACTGGCAACAACTGGGAGCCACAGCAATAGAGGGTAAGGACGGACGTGTGCTCAAGTCCAGTCTGAATGAGGAGACAAAAGCAGTTTCTGATCTACTTGTGCGCGTTCATTTGTAACTGTAGCTGTGATAGGATAGCCCTGAGTGAAACACTAATGGCAAGCAATGCAATGTCAATAAACAACACCTGTACTGAGGCCAATCTATACCTGAAAGGAGGATGACAACTTTCCTGCAGTTGGTGCAGCTCTGCCTTTGCAGCAGTGATGGATTCAAAAGAAAAAATTCTGTAGTAATTCCAGACATACTGGAATGCTGCTGTGCATGGAGCTCAGACACTTCCAAGAGCATCACTTAAGACTGCCGAGCAGCAGCTGCCTCCACTCCTCACATCCTCTTGCTTTCTGTGCATTTTATTCCCTTGAGCAGACAAGAAGGAGAAGCAGGTGCGCCACTGTCAGTTCTGGTGCTAGCACCCAAAGCAGAAGATTCCAACAGGGCGTATTTGCTGTTCTCTCTTTCCTCAGGCAGGGCGATGGGGTCATGGCCTCCCGCACCAATGCCATGGCACTGCTATAACTGCTGGGGGAAAACAGAGGGATGAAAGAGGGATCTTGCTTTTCAGTTCCATTTCTCCTTCTGCATCGTGTGACAAAATGAAGTGTGACATTGCAATGTCAGTTTCCTGCATATAATCTGGATGCTGATTTTTAAAGTAACATTTTTAAAGAAGAAGAAATCATGGAAATTGCCCACGGCTCTGAGACAACATTCAAAAAAGCCAAATCTTTTGTTTTCTCTAGGCAGCTGACTCACAGACTCTTGCACTATTTCTCTACATTTTAGAGTAAGCTGCCGGGTTTAGGAGTTCCTCATCTCTGCTTGCAGTTGCCCTTTCTGTAGCCATCTCTTTTATATGCAATGAAAATTTTTAATCAACCAACTATAGTCCTAGAAAAGGAGAAACTGTTTCTCCCTCCCTTGGCATTTTCTTCAGGTAAAAACAGTCAGAATGAAGCTGGAAATGGGAGGTTTGGGTGAACAGCTAGCACTACCTATAGCATAAAGAAACATTAAGCAGGAGAGAAGAAAGAATAAGACCAAGAACAATCGTGGTCCCAGTTCCATTTCCTGAAGTTCTCGATGGTACTACCGTCACAAGTGGCAACAGAAGGGGCATCAAAACTCACGTCCTGAAATCATACACCGGGCAGCAGCATGGGTACTAAGAAAGCCAAGGTTCCTATGGATGTGTGCCTTATCCCTGAATTTCCATATGCGTGAAAAGCAAAAGCCCCAGTCAATGCTTTCTCCATGGCTGGAGATTTTTAAATGCTGCCTACTGTGGCTTTTATTCCTCAAATGCCTTATTAAGGTCAAGACCACAACTTTTCTATTGGGTCTATTGGGTCTGTTCTCTACCCACACACCTATCTGTTGGGTTTCTACTTCAAATCCATACAAATACAGCTGGCTTCAAATCTTTTCAACAGAGTCAAGACCTGTAGCAAGCAAAATATGTCTGCATTAGATTGATTTCCTCAGGAAACCAGTGTCAACACATTAAAAGAAAAAAGTTCTCTGTGCAGACTGACGACACTTCTACCTTTAATTAATGCTCACTTTGTTCCACAAAATCCCTTTCAGACAGTCCTATGTATGAATTTTGCAGGTGGGAAACCGGGGCAGCAAAAATCTTCCTAAAGCGAGATAATACCATTTAGTGTCATGAATAAAAGGTGGAAATTACTTGCTCCAAAACTGTTGCCAACTTGGTACCACTGTTTTGTCAACACTATTCAAGGCTACAAAGCTAACCTTTACAGAGGACCATTAAAGCCACCACTAATCGGAGTCACTTGGCATTTTCATACACCTAGAAGATTTTATCCTGATTTCCAAGAGGCCACAATCTTCTGTTAGGTCTCATGAGCGACAGAAGCCAGCCAATAACTGAATTTACAGAAGGAAATAGTCTGAAACTGTTTTCAGAGTTGATGTTCTACTTCTATAACAAGGTCATCTAAAAAGGTGCTTCCCAATGCCAGTATGCTATGTAAAGCTTTGAATTCTCTCTAAATTTTACTGACTCCCATAAAATAAAATTTAAAATTTAAAGCTCTCTTCTCCCCAATCTCTCTCTTAGTTTTTTTTTTTCATTGTATAACACAAAGTGTTTTGTGGCAACACACGCTGCATCATATGTTCAATACTACTGTCTTCTATAGGTTATACAATTTCATATTACTAAAGTGTGTAGAGCTTGCTTGCACCAAACAGAAACACTCTGCAGAGTAATACAGCAGCATGCTCCTGGTCTCAGAAAGATTTCCTTATGTTTGTCAACAGCCATGGTAAGCAAATACTCTCAGTGTGCAATATACAACACACAAGGAATGCAGCCTGCATTTACAGACACCTATGCCTGTGCAAAATACACCTATTCAAGAAGTCATTCAGCAGGCAAGTCATATTTAAGATGACAGAGGAAATAAAAAATAGAATTTGTTTGATGAAAGATATGAAATAATTTTACAGTACTGTAAAACATTGTCTTTTGTTCCACGCACTGTTGTGCTGGGCTGAATTTTTTACTGAAGAAAATACCTTTTAAAAGAGACAGCTTAAAGCTTTGCTTCTGAGTTCCCCATAGTTCAATGCATTTATTCACTCAAGTGCTGCAGGCCAAACGCCTTGTCTACTTCCAAGGGAATTCAATGGGAGCTTTGGTTTACATGATACAGACAATCAGCTGATCACATAATTTGCAACAACAGTGTGGCCTGCAGGTCTTTTCTGTACCAGTGAACAAGGCAGCCATCAAACCTGCTGAATGGGCAAGCCTCCAACAGGCTTCAAACTGTGCAGAACCCTAAGAGCAGCAGCAGCAGCAGCAGCATCTTCTGCACTGTCAAATCCCTCCCCTATATGGCACAGTGACTGGACTGGAACAGCAAAACCCTTCCACACCAAACCTGTGGATCCCCTGAGACACCTTTAGAACAAGCAAACAAGCAGATATACCTACTCTAGCATTTTCACTGAAGTTGCAGGAATATAGACAGGAGAGAACAGAAGCTAGCCAGCTGCATTTCTGGTGTGTGATGGGAAGAGGTCTGGTGGGGGAGAAGAGAGCAATCTGACAGTACCGTGTGCACAATTCAATTCCTTCTGTTTCTGCCTCCAGCACCACTAATATCAGACAGGAAGGAACAAAACAGCTGTCCTAACCTGTCATCCCAGCCACCTCCAGAATCAGTCAAACCATGCTCTGGGCTTCCTCCCAGCCACTTGCTTCCTTGTGACCATTTTTCGCTTGACTTGCAGTCCTACAGGCTACCTCACCTTTCTTATCCTGTAGCTTTGTATCTGCACTGTGACATGGCACAGGCTATCCTCACATTCAAAAAAAATAATAGACAATCTCTGCCAGGGGCAAGGGAGACTGACAGTTTCCTTTAGAAAAGTCTGCATGGCATATGTCAATATTAGTTCAGGTGAGGTCAAAGGGAGATGTTTTACGTGTGGAGCAAGAAGCTACCGGGGGGGCTCTGTGGTGCTCTCATCCTTGAGCAAGTGTATTGCACAGGTGCAGACCAGCAGCTACAGAACACCTACTGCCCCAGCAGCATCATACTGTGCAAGAGGAGAGAGCTTACCAGCAGTCCTGTCCACTGAGGAGAATAAGACAGAGAGAGATTGGGAGGAGGAAAAGAAATTAGGGATCTCTTATCTCTGGTGCCTTGTGTGCTTTCTACTTACCATTCTTGTCGACAGCTGTATCTGCTTTGGACTGCTTTCCCAAAGAAGGCTCTGCTAGAGCTACTCTGACAGCTTGCTCGCTTCATCATAGCTGCCAATGCACATCACAGAGCCATGATGTGGAGGAGCAGTTAGACTGAGGGGAACAGATACAACAAAAGGCAGAAGAGGATGCCATTGGAAAGTGGTAGGAAAAAAGGAACAAATTGTTCTAAGCAAAATCAAGTGAAATAGAGAAAGGGTGCTAAACAATAGAAAGAGAAGACTGAAAAATACTGTTCTCTAGCTAACATGGTGGCATGTTCACATCAGGAAGGATGCTCTGAGACCTAAGGCATGGACCAAAGAACCAAGTTCTTTGGGTTCAGCTTCCATCTCTGACAGGTTTGCCCATCTGATCTGACTACAGACATCCATTGTTGCATTAGCTGATGAGCCAGAAGGGTGGACTGAGATACTGAGATGGTGAATAACAGGTATAGGGGTGTAACTCTGCCCCCTGTCCCCCTTTTTATTGGCTGATTCTTATGTAACCACGCCCCCTCGAGACCCCCTTTTATACTGGTCCCCAGAGGCCACACTTCCTCTTGGCACCGGGACCCAACCAAATAAACACCTTTGGACTTGCCTAGCCTTAGGCCCCCTCTCTTCTCTAGTGGTGCGTGGACCCACCAGCATACGCGAGTTCGGCTGGGTGCTAGACAGCACAGGCGAGTACTGGTAGCAGGCAGCATGGCATCTCGTGAAAATCTTCTCTGTGCGAGAGATTCTTCGAACAAGCTGCTGCCAGCTCGCTTGCCGACCACGTGACGCACTAAACAATCCATCTCCCTGTTTTTGGTTCTGTGGCTGCAGAACACCCTCCACTCCTTGGTGCTGCTCTTTTAATGGAGGCCCTTCAGCAGAAGAACTGCTCTGAAACTGTGAGAGGTGACTGCCTTGTGGCAGTGGCTATGCCATTGCTGTCGGAGAAGAGCAGTGGCAGGAAGCTGCAGGCCATGCCTGCCACAAGCACTCACGTGCAGGCACATTCCCTATAGCTGTGGGACAGCACAGCTGTGCCTCTCAAGTGAAAACCTTGACCTACCACAAATTCTGGGGTTAACTCCAGGGTCCATTTTCTTGCTGTTTGAAAGGGCTTTGAACTTCTTTTGTCTAACCAGTAGCATCCAGCCACTCCATTAGGTGGACGCTGAGGTCTCATATCTGCTGTGTGCCTGACGGAACAACCTAAAAGATGAGATAGACCCAAGAAAGGCCCAGTCCCTCCATAGGTGTTTCCTGTCACCTGAGCTCAAGTTGTCTATGTACACAGTGTACACACAAGAGCTTTGAGTGCCTGGCTTTTTGCCACCTTTCTGGGTCTCTCAGCTAGCACTGCACTTGCAAAGGGTTTGTTATTTACAACTAACTGAGAGCTGGAAATGAAGGCAATACACTGCTGAACTGCAAAGTGGACAGCAAAGGATATGCACTTTCTAACAAAAAAAAAAGTGCACCTAGCTCACAAGCTGACTTCTTATACTGAAGACTTTAGCACATAGGATTTTCTCTCAGGTCAAACTTATTAGCAAAAACTATGTAGGTATCACCACAAAAAAGCTTACGTGTTCTATCTTTGTCAAGAGAAAAAGGCACTTGCCAACAAGCCAAAGTGTGGTGTTTCTTCACGGCACAGATCTGTTCAGCCAGCACAGCCTGACTGGGCCAAGCCCAGCTGGCTCCCTCAACCTGCCATTTTCCATTACCTAAACATCTCTGTTGCTGTCTACCAGGCTCCTTCCAACAAAGTACCAGAGGGCCTAGCACTGATCATGGTATTCCAGATGCAGCTTGACAAGAGCTAAACAGAAGAGAACAATAATGTCCTTTGACTTTCTGGCTGTGCTCTAAAGAGATATTATCTGTCTTTACTTCGCAAGAAGTCTTAAACAGTGTTTCAAAGCTTGCCGGTATCCAGCTATCTCCTACTTCTTCCATTATATATATTTCTCTTTTCTTTCTGGGGTGTTTTTTTCTTTTTTTGTTGGTTTGGGGTTTTTTTGGGTGGTTATCATTTTTTAATTATTTTTTTTTTGCTGAGTTTTTTTTTTCAGTTGTTTCCTCTTTGGTAGTAGTTATACTAGTTTTCCCTACTAATACCAATCTGAGGCTGAACTTTTGTGGGAAAATTCAGTCAAAATGATATAGCGATTTCTGAGCTGACAAGTGGAAATACATTACTCCAACCAGTCTGAAAAATTTTGACAGGTTCTGCTTTGGGTCAAAAAAAATACTTTTTCCTATCCTTATGAAAGACTGCCAGAGTCTGGGTGGCTTAAAATACATCAAAATGTCACAGTTCATATACACTCAGATAAAACCCAGCAAGCAAAATCTCTGAGGGTTCTGTCTGAAGTGGACACACTTCATTTTCTTGCAAAGTTTAGCATTCCCTGGACTGCACAACTCTAGACTAGACGGATACGACTGCCATGGAGATCCAGGTGGTAGTGGCTTCAGGTGAGGGTGGGTTTGCATTGCTCTGGCAGAGACTATTTTGAGAAAATCTCTTGGGAAAACCTCTCTTTGCAGGCTCCAGAAAAAAAAAAAAAAAAAAAAAAAAAAAAGAAAAGCCATGAACTCAACAGGAGGAGTTGTATGAGACAAAGTTTGTAATTTATAGATGATAGGATGAAAAATAGTTAAGGAAAATTAAATATAGTTAAGAAAAGTTTATTTTTATCGACAGACCTATGAAATTCCGTAGTCACATTCTGACAGATGTAGCTGATTGTCAGACTTGGCTAGTAGCAAATGCTTCTGCATCTTTTTTGTAAACAACTATCTGTTCAGACCGCTTACAGCAGCAAGAGACAATCCCGTCTTCTACTGGAAACATAAAATGTTTATCCACCACCTGCTAGGAAGGCTTTTGTTACTTGAAATTTGTCTTTTAAGCTCTGTGGAAAGCAAGTATGTATTCTAAATGTATTTCCAAATAATGAAGCAGTTTTGATGCTTTAAAACATGTTTTCTTCAAAATAAATAACAGATTTTATCACTTGAATTGACTTTTAAATGCCTGTAAAAAGGTTCAGGATGAAGCCCCCTAGAGAGAATAAGTTTCTCAATTCCCAGAAAGCCGGGCTGTAAATCCCTTACTGCCAATGGCAAACAGCAGCTCACATGCATAACCCCGTGAGCACTGGTAAGAGCAATTCTTCACTGATGGGAATTAAGCCTTCATTTTTCTAGCTCAGTACAACACAAAATGGTCACCGTCAGTAGATGTTCCCTATGACATTCTTCAAAGTGAGCATCAAATATCCTTCTGGAATGATCTCTCAAGGAAAACGAAAAAAACCAAATCACCAGAAGTCACAGTTACCTGGAGCAAAAGTTAGGTGCTCTTTTGATGGAAAAACGTTTTTTGATACGAGGCTGCACTGGCAATTTTACTTTACAGAAACCTGGAACCAAACACCACACGCTATACAGGCAACATAAAACAGTCAACAGCAATTAATGCTGGTCAGTGTTGACTTGGGCTGAAGGTGAGCCAGGCACTGTGGGAGCAGGGCACTCTCAGTGCTCTGCTTCTAAACCCCAGCAGCTATTGTCATTTATAATGGGAGCCTGGCTGTGGAGAATATGAAAGATAAATAATGGCATACCAGCAAGCATTTATCAACGGCAACATCATTAAAACACTGGAAAGGGACTTTTTTTAGAAGTCTTCATCAGATGTAGGAGGATTCTCCCCTGCATACTGGCTATTAAAAGGAATAGATCAGTGGATTTTAGAGCAAGAGGAGAACATTGCTAGCAATTGTCTGACCTAAATATACAAAATCACATACAAAAAAATACTTTAAAAATAATGCCACTAAGGTCAAATAATCCAGCATTCAAAATTCTCAAAATGGCAATACTGAGGTTGCCTGCATGACCTTAATTCAGCAACCCTTAATTCAGGCTCCCTCAGCGTGACTGCAGAGAATGGACAAGACTCCTTAAATAGGTAGCTAATCAGCTGTATTTTGCCCTTGTATCTCAGAGCAGCAGTGAAAACCCACAAAAACCCAGCCCCAGGACTGCCTGTCATTTCACAGGTCATTACAGTCCCAGAGCAACGCTCTCAGTGACCCCAGGCTGTGGCACTCACGGGGCATTCAGAAACACTGGATCAAGGCGGAGACTGAAGGAATGGGAAAGGCATAGGCCAGATATTTAGGGCCATTTTGAAAACTGACTGCCATTTTAAGAGTCTAAGTCCAAAACTTAGAAGTTCTGCATCATCACTTTTAGTTGTGCCTGCAGTCCTTTACAGGTAAGAAAGCACCTGCTTCTGGTTGTACGCAAAAGAGCTTGTGTCCAGGCAATGCTACATTTCTCAGGAGCAATCTCATAACTACACTCCAAAAGAAATCCCATACTTAAGTCTTTTCTGACCTCAGTGGTCCACTGTGGTAATATACTTATCAATAAGTACAAAGGCCAGAGGCAGAGGTGGTGTGCCAGCCCTCTCCTTTATCACTCTTTAGCACTGGTCATGGTGTTCACATCAGGCTGACTAGCTCTAGGTTTCAAAGTATTCTTTCCTCAAATGGGTTTGTGTACATCTTTGGGCAATGTTCTCATTCCATTAAATCAGCATTTTGTGAGCAGCCACGCATACCACCAGCAGGACTGCTCACCACAACAGCCTTTGATACCACAGTGCCTTATGTGTCAGCACAATTAACTTCTGTTTCCACAGCATCCGACTCAAAACAGGCTCATATGTTCTGTCCTCAATACATATATTTCAGATGGAATAAGGCAAATACTAAACCAGGCAAAGGGAGCCCACTTTGAATCACCCAGCATCCCTCAGGATAACCTGATCTGAACCCAGAAAGCAGAGTGTCATAGCTCAGAGGAAGGACAAAAAGAACACACTTCTGTAGAAGTAAGGCACGAAAGTAGCAAACCTCTGGTTTTTTAAGCCAGCTTTGATAACTGAAACATTTCATACATGAACTTGATACCTCCCAAGAATACATCCCTACTGCACAGCACAGGGCCATGCAGAGTCACCCAAGCCTGCCATTTCCAAATGGTAAAACAAACAGCAGACACACACAAGAAATGCCAACTGCTGTTCTGGATGCAGGTGCTGGTAAAGCCAGCAGGTCAAAGGCTCTACTTTTCCTAAGCTTGGAAGCTGTCAGAAAGCAGCATTCTATCACTCCTTCCTGGGCCCGTGGATCTAGACAAGGCAGAACAATTTTTTTCAACCACAGGGAGAGCTACACCAGCATTCTCACAAAGACGTGAGATTTCCTGCCTTGCCACCTGGTTTCTGGCTGTATTCATGAAACCTAATCCTCCAAGCTGCTGTGCCGAGGAGGATGGGATTTGTGAAGGCTTTGAAGACCCTGGGCAGGTAATTCCTGAGGTAATTCTGAAAGCAAAACAAAGTGACAGTCTGCTTCCTGATCCGTTTTTCTAGGAAAATTACATTTTACGGCCAATTCTGTCCTTACACACTGACTATAAAATTAACTTATTAGCTGACTCAACTCCATTTTATGTGAAGGATTGAGAAGGATTGCCTCCAGCCCTTGTCCCTTTAACTCTAATTATCAAGTGTATACCAGATTAAATTCAGAATGAAGTAGCCGGGTCAGGCAATCTACTTAAAGTTTAATGGAAGTTAATGATTCATTGATCAAACTCATTTATGTCTAATTAAACCCTTCCTGCATTATAAAAGACAAGGGGGAAGTTTTATAATGCACCTCACTCCCCTTCTGCACATGGTGGATTTGCTGCAGAACTCCATGGAAAATTCACAGCATCTGCCTTTCGTGAGTGCATGGTTTGGCACCAGCCCTGTAGATTTAAAAGTATAATTATCTTGGATGACTTCAGCAAATGGATGGGGTTTACACAATGCTGGCAAATACAATACCAGTATCCAGCTGCACACAGCCAAATTGCAAACTGAGCTTGTATGCAACAGCACCAGCACAATGGTGGAGTCCAGGGAGCGTAATAATAACCAGACCTGTGCGTGGATCCCAAGTGTGAGCCTCGCTGGAATAAGGCATCAGCGATGCTAAGCCTGAGACAGGGAGAAAAGCTTCCTATTGCATGTGGATGCGCCTCAGTCTCTGCTCATGCTTCAAAACTGGCAAAGCAGTCAAGCATCCAAAACACGGCACAGGCAGTGCTCAGCATTCACACGTAGTCAAGAGTGACAGGCAACCCACTGCAACACTCAGGATTCATTCCTTCCTCCACTGACTGTCCCCTCTTACTAAGCACTTTCTACACATCATCTTGTATATAAAGATGTGATCACAGTACAATGCCCCCATTGAGGGACTATCCACCAGAACATTACTTTTGGCAAAATTATTCAAACCAGTATAATTAAACAGGAATACCATGGCCTACTCACATATTTATTATTTTGTTACATTGATTTAAAATTTATACCATACATGTGAAAAGTCTTTTTACAATGTCAGGCTGCCAGGGTACAGACTGAGTGGTTTGTTTTTTTTTTCCATTATTTGAAATTATTGGTCCCTCACTTTTTGGATAGGACTATACAGTCTTTAAAATGATGCTTTTCAAAGCTTTTTAGATGTATAGATCCATAAAATGTTATAGTGGTATAAATTACTCTGGAGAAACAAAATTAAATGCACCGTAATAATTTTCCTTCTTCAGTAGTCTACATCCCAATCACTCCTCAGGCGTCTGTCTAACACCAACTGGCCTTGCAATTTGTTGACTAGTTTAAACAGTTTTGTGTTGGAACAAGTGGTTTTCATGTGATGGCAGGATACTCCTTTTTTTATCGCCCATGTTATTCCAGTTCTAGGTTATTTTCAAATCTGTATGGATGTCTAATGATAACTTGTCAACCTATTCCTTCTGATTCCTGCTCATTACGTTGCAGGTGAGTATATATTTCATTGTCTTCAAAACTACATTTCTACTGCATTCCCGATGGTCCAGTATAGCTGTCCTTTGAGTAATCACGTATTTTCACTCACTGTGAAGATAATATGAATGGTTGCTTATATATTAAATGGTTACCAATTCCCAATAAATACCTGACTTGTCCCAAAGAACCGTTTTGAACCTGACCAGTTGTAGTTCATGAAAGTCTATTAGAAGCAGCAGCAAGCTTCGGTCTTTTGTACTTTTTTGCCTGTAACTCTTTCCACCATCCTTTCCAGCCCTGGCACACCAGGAAAACATGGCATCGAGCACTCTACTAAGTTGCAGATGAAACAGGCCTTCGGTAGCATTTCTTCTCATTTCCAAAATGATTTGCCCCATATATATATTTAGTGGTTTGATTTTTGACAACTTTCATTTACAAATCCTTAACAGTTTTAACTCAGTTTAATGGTGGCTGCTGTTTTATGGCAGGAAGGCATGCCTCAATTTCTATTTTACAGTAAATTGTACAGACCAGCTACGAATACACTGAGGTCCATTATCTTAAATTGTACTGTTTGGCACTCCATTTCTACCCAAATATTTTATTTCTTTATCCATAACAGTTCCAAGAAGTCAGTCAGTTCCCAGAAGTCTACAGAGAACCCTGTAATAATGAGGCTGTTTGTATAATTTGCAGTGGAAAGGTTATTTCCTACTTTTTTTCCAAGGTCTGTTGGGAATGGCTTGCATTTTCATTGTTTCCTTTTGCTATTTGGACTGCATTTAATTTAACTGCAATTAAATCAAATGGCAACTGTGATTTAATTTAGCTGTAATTGCAATTAATTCTATGATCTCTGAAAGACTTGGTGAAGTTTGACTGGTATATGGCCCCTCTGGGTTTCCAGAGACAGGCTTTGATTCCAGATTGATCATGCATATACTTGGGGGTGGAAAAAAGGAGTTCTTGGTGACCTAGGCATTATGACCCAATCACCTCTATATGTGCCACCATATACACTCAAATCTTGATATTTTCAGCAGCCTTGAGAGACAGATGGGGTTCATCCTAGTTGTCAGACCATTCAGGGAGAATGATGCACATGAATACCTGTAAGTCTTTATTTTGTAGATTTTTTAACCGATTCTTTTCAGTCTCTGTCTTGTGTGTCACTCATAACTCTTTAGCAACATGACAATTAGAGGGGAACCACACAAAAAGTGGAAACAAGAACATATGACCAAGAATGAATGAGGGAGAAACACAGCCCAGAAAAATAAAATCAAAAGACCAATACACAAAATGAGTTACAGCTAGCAAGGAACACAAAAGTCTTCAAGAAAAAGTTCAGTGATTGCATCAGAAACACTTCTATATTTTTACTGAATATAAGATTAAAAAAAATAGAAAAAATATGTGCACCATATACTTTGGAAGAACAACAAATAACGTACGACACAGATAAGACTGAAATACTGACATTTCCATTCTTTTTTTAGAATGCCACAATGGATAATAAAGGAGAGAGGAACACAGACCAGAATAAGGAAAGGACATCTTAAAAGTACAAAGGCAAGATAGATATTTTCAATATAGCTGGACCTGACGAAGCTCACCCTAAAGAATTTCAGGAACCGGTGAAAGACATCCCTAACAATTCAGAGGACAAAAATGTCTCTAAGAAACAGAGAAAATCAAAGCAGCACCAGCAGTGTCTGTCTAAAATAACATGCTAATATGTAGTAAATGAGTTTTTGCCAATGCTTAGGAAAATACCAGCAGGAAATACTTAAATTATTGGTTACTATGACTGAGAAGACAATAGGCTAATAAAAAGCAATAATAAAACAATGATAAAATATATTATGCCAGTTTAATTTGGTATATTTATTGGGATTACTGGCCTAGATGATAAGGAGAAAGACACAGATTTGACATTTTTGTTATCTGCTTAAGCTTTTTCACATACCCGCATGATATTCTCACATCAGGAAAATACAATTCAGAGGAAATGTCAGTGTATGAATACCTGATTTTAAAACACACTCACACTCAAAGTCGGAATTTTCAGTCTCAAGATAGGATTTGGAGGGATCTGCAGTGAATCCAGTGCTAGTCAGTATTTTCAATAATGATTTAAAATGAAATAAAATTATATTTAGAGTATTTAGTCCAGTCCCCTGATGAAAAGGATTGTTAGCATCTCAGATATCAAGTCCGAGTCTTTGAGAATCACAGAAAAAATTAGAGGAAAATTTAAATAGAAAGGGACTTCAAGAGACCTTTAGTCTAACTTTCTGCACAAAGGATCAGACCAGGTTTCTCAAAAAGGTTTTCAAGACCTGACTGGCCAAAAACAAGGATGGAGACAGCAGAAACTGCAGTTGCAACCTGCCAAAGGCAATCTGTTCCACTGTCCTCACTGTGGAAAAGTTTTCCCTTGTATTCAGGCTCAACTGTTCTTGTTTCCACTCATATCCATAGTCTGTCATCCTCCCACCTCTGTGAAGAGTCTGGCCCTTGTCTTCTTGATGACCTCCTCATTGGTGTTGAGGGGGACATGTCAGGTTTCCACAGTAATTCTTCCATTTAAATGTAGTTCTCCTTCCCCTCAATGCTTCCACACAACCCTAATAAGAAAAAATGTAATAAAAAGATTAGTGTTTAGATCTGGGAAGAAACAGTTAAATACACAAATACAAAATGGGAAATAATTAGTGAAGCAGCAGTGGTTCAAATACTGACAGGCTCTTGCACTATCTTAATATATGCAGTACATGTAACACATTCGTTTGCTGAGCTTGGCACTTGTGAGGCTTTGGTTGGATGCACCCAGAGTCCAGCCCAGGGAAAACAAAAAATAAGAGAAATGGAGAAGACAATAGTGGAAATAACTTCGGATTTGGAAATTTGGTGACATACCTTGTTAGGAAAGCTGAAGACATTTTTTCTCTCTGGAGAGCGAGAGAAGGGGGTGAAAGAGACAGGGAACGGTAAAAAAGGGCATGGAAACAGTATTCCAGTCACTCAGTAGGTAAAAGTCTTTCTTCCCATACTAAGGAGAGGAAAGAGAGCAAAGATCCCCTGTGCTCACTGTGACCGTGTCAAATAGAAATACTTGCAGCCAAAAAATATTAGCTCAGGGAGTAGGAAAAAACCTCTAACTACAATAATAATCAAGTGATAAATTAGGCTGCAAAGCAAGGCCACGGATTCTACATCACTACAGCCTTTCAACCAAGGGTAGATAAATATTGTCAGCTCTGTGTCAGGTCAGAGAGGAGAAACAGATGATGTCTCAAAGTCTTTTCTATTCAAAACCAGAAAGTTTCTTAACAAGTTTGATTTATGCCTCCGATAGACCCCTATTCTAAATAAAATCTAAGCAACAACCCTGCCTTATGAAACATTTGTGAGGTCTTAAGGTCATTAAAGGGAGCCAAAGAAACACTGGCTGTGAAAGTTGCAGTATGATGCTTATACAATGTGAATTTCCAGTGCATTTTTCCTTAGAATTTCATTGCAGTTCACAGCATCCAGTCGCATTGTTTTCTTGTTAACAGAACTTTAATTTGGCTTTGACTGAGTCTTCTTTTGCCTTATCTTGTCTAACCTAGATTATTCATTGGTATTCAACAGTTTATCCATCATTTAGGGTTTTGAGGGTTGTAGAATGTTGCTGTATTATTGTCTTTCTTTTTACAGCTGGTGCTACTCAAAGCTTTACAAAGCCTTATGCTTTCTTGTTTATTCAGGGGGTTGGTTTTCCATTTTAAGTGCACTTGCATAACATTCATATAAAAAATTCTTATTCTTTGCATCATAAGCTTCTTAAACAAGAAAATCTTTCTTTCCAAGCTTGCAAGTTTTGGTAGGTCTTTTATCACAGTGTCTTCATATGACTTTGCATAAAAATTTGTATTTGTATTTTTGCAGACATCTACAGTGTGGCACAGATGATGTTTGTTCATAAAGTATTTGCGCTTAAGTGATGCATCTTTTGTCCCAGTGGACTGGAATCCCAAACTCTGCAAGAATGTCACTGAGACATTCTCCAGTTCCAAAACACCACACATGTGGTAAACTTCCTGACTGAAGACAAATGAGAGATGAATAATCAAGCAGGAACACAGAATGGAGGAACGGTTAGGGCAAGAACATCCTAGGAGTACCACCTGCAGTTCCCACCAGCAGTTCCACCTGGAGTTAAACAATTGGCCAGTCCCACTCTGGGGCCCAAAGTGCATTCCACCAACCAGAGCAACGTTTACTACTTGAAAACCTCTTCCTACAGCTTACCTTGGCTTACAAAGTTCATCTACTTTGTTTCTTAATACTCACTAAGTTCAACTTTTATAATTTTTTTTCATGTGATAACCTTAATTATGTCATTTTACATGCTTTGTCACAGTATCTGAAAACGTATCTTTTCCATATATTTTCCAATGCATTTTTGGCAAGGAAAAAGTGTTTTGGAGTACAGTTAAGGTCCCACATGAGACCTCATCTGCTACCAGAACATGAAGTTTCTCTGGGAGTGCAAAACCCTCTCCATCCATTAAAGCAAGATGCAACTGCTTTTATGGAACTATGTTAAAGTGAGCCCTTCCCCTGCTACAAGCTAAAGACTAATTGCTATACATGTAACAGTCTTTCACATTTATCTTCTGGGATATATTTTTCTGGGGAATGGTAGAAAAAAAAAGGTAATCTTCATGTATTTTATTTTTGGTTTTGGAACAACCAATGTTTCTGATAACTGTATCTGCAGAAAGTTAGTTCACTTTACTTTAGGAAACAATGTCCAATGTCCTACTACAAAATGATACAGTAAAAAAAAAAAAAAAAAGTGTTTTGGGGGCTTTATTCCTTGTCCTAAGTGTACTATTCTCTCTCATCAGACTCTTCCTGAAAGGAATTATCTGAATGCTGACATTATCTGAGGACAGCAACAGTTTTCATCATCCTTAGATGCCTTTTCTAGGGTCCAACCTGAACTTCGCCTCAAAAGTGGGTACTCCTAAGCTACTTTGGGGCACAATACACATAACTAAAAAAATAAGCTTTAAGTATTGCTTTAGCAAATAAAAAGGCATAGACGCTCTCAGAAAGAACTGAACTATTAGAAAAAACAAAAACCAAGCAAATAAAAAAAAGCAGCACTTATGCATTGTAAAAAAGCTCACCTGAGAAGTTCACAAGGTCAGGAAAAGAGCAAAGAAGCAGAAGTACTGCTTTACCACCCCTTAAGCCTGACCGCAATTAATTTCAATCCTTCTCAGCAATCAGGAGGACTTCAAAATGGTAAGGCTTCTCTTACTTCCCTCCTATATTAGATGATGTATCACAAAAATATATCCCTTAGCCTGTCAAGGTTTACTACCAGCTAGAAAATGACACAGAGACACAAGCACTCTGAGTGATTAACGTAGAGTAACGAGACAGTGGAAGACAGTTGCTGTTTCATGAACTTCACTGCTAAAAAGTAAACTATCTATGAGATGCATATTTTCTAGCAGAACAATAGAAAAAATAAGACAAAAAAAAAAGGCACAACAAACTGTAATCTGTCCCATAGGTTATCTTTGGAGTATGGCTGAATATAAGCCAAGTTGAATAATTGTCTTTTAATTAAGGTTTAAAGTACAACTCATGGGCAATGTTGAGTAAAATAAATATCAGTAATTTTAACAAGGCACTATTGAAATTCAAAAATAATAAATATCCCTTAAAATATTTTTTCTTCTTTGAGGAAATTTAAGCAGCTATGAAAATTCATAAACTATCACATCTAATAGAGATCAGCATGTTATTTCATGAACACTAGACAGAGCAAAGTCTGTCTTCCTACAAGTTGTATATTTCCTACCCAGGCCATCACATTCTATCCTCAATACCAAAATAAACCTCTACTCTCCTACAAAACTTACACTGTAGGTAGGAAGCTAGAGACTCTCATTCCTGTTTCAACAAAGCTTTGCAAAACTGACTAAAAGAGTCCACCTATTTCTAGGATCAGAAAAACAGCAAAATTACATAATCTGATTTCCTAGAAGAAACAGTATATAATTGAGAAGGTTCCTAAATGCTCACCCTTTATTGCTATCTTCCTCCCTGACTGCAGGAAATCAAATATGCACCTTGACCAGTAAGGGAAGTAAGGAAATGCACAGCACAGTTATCACTCCGAGGCTCAGCCTGGGTCCTGTTGAACTTTGCTGGGCTGGGAGCCAGGAGCTGCTCTCATAGGAATGCACTTGCTGCTCCTGCAGCCCAGCAGTCCTTGCCAACCACTGTCTTTTTTTCTAAACCACTGCCTTGTTGGAGTACACATTCCTTATAGAGGTTCTTGGACTCAGAGATTCTTACCACTGTCAGACAAGAATTATGGTTTAAGTATATCACTAGTTTGTTTTAGTTAACTCCTGTCGCTTTAGTGCCCAAATTTTAAAGTAGTACTATTACACTTCTATTAAAAATCCTTTTGAAAGATTTAGTGACATATAAGATTTTAATAAAATTAGCCTACTATTTTGGAAGATCAATATCATCTGCAGTTCCTAAATTTCTGAAGAATTTTGAAAGATTCAATAGGTTTCAATTAAAGGTGTTGCCACAATGAATAATCATCCATACATATTATGATTTTGAGCCCATTAGTATTGGCTACATGGATTTAAAAAATGGCTACTGAGTAACTGATAACCAGCTTTACTTTCTTATGACATTGTAAAGCTAAAGATGATATTAAGATCCAGTGGATAAAATCCTCTGAAAAAACACTGAATCACACATTACTTATGGCTGAATTCATCCTGTCCTTCTTGTATCTACAGCCACGTAAACAAAGGCAAAAAGGACCAATCTGCCTTCCCACAAAGTTTCTGGAGCTGGTAATTTGCTTCCATCAGATATGTGAGCAACAGGCACAGGAGGGTGGACCCTTCCACAACACAAAAAACAGAGATGGTCACAGCCAATGACAAGCAAGTAATTATCAGCCTGCTAACTCCTTAATATTGAGCACTCCTTGTAATTCTCTTTAAAGACATGGTATTTGTAGCTTTTACCATAGGAAAGGAAAAATTAAAGGTCTTGTGCAAATTTTCAGCAAAGCAAAACCGCAGAACGGTCCAGACCTGATTTAATTGCAGCCAAGCATCTAACATGACCAGAAATATTGCAGCCAAATCAAAATCTCTTTCAAGGGATTGCAGCACGATGTGCTGTCGTCATGAAGCTGTGGGTGTGAGAAGTGTGTGGCATACTAAGATGGAAAGCATACAGATAGAAAACACATTTCATGGAAAAGATTTGTCAGGGGAGATTAAGATAACTGGTTTTGACATTAAAAAGTAGGATTTAAGTTGTAAGGCCCCACATGAATTCAGAATAAGTTTTTCCTTTCTATGATACAACAGTGAGAAAACTTCCTTTCTTTCACAGTCGTACAGTTGCACCATCTTGGCAATGACATTCAGTCTTTCTAGATAAACATTATTGAACAATATTCAAGTTTTGTTAGTTTTATTTTGTTCAATAAAGATTTCCTGCGAAAGTCTAGAGCATTTTCAGATCTTGAACACTAAGTATGAGCAATCTTTAAATTACCACTACTTCTACAGTGAGTTTATGCAAACTGTTTTCAGCTGGAGAACAGATTGCCATAAAGTCTCCTGCAATGCTCTGAATCTTGAAAGTGAGCAGAAGGTAATCATTCTCCCCTGTCCTTTCTATTCCCAGAGAAAAGGCTGGAGACAAGGGGAAATAGGAAAAAAAGAACTGCAGTAAGGAGAAGAAAAAATCTACATGTAGCTATCAAAAGGAGAAGGGAGAAATCAAGAAGAGGCATCTGTCCAGTAAAAGAAAGGATTCCTATGTAATTGATACTGGGCAAAATGTCTGTAGGGGAAAAAAAGGTGCTAAGTTATTAGTTTTATCAAAAAAATTCAGTTTCCAATTTGAAGGAAATTCTTCAAGAAAATGCCTACATTGTACATGACAATTCAGTGAACAGGTGCCCACCATCACCAATGGGATCAAATTAGTTTTAGAAATACTAGTCTTTTAAGAAGACCATTCCTGATAATATGGATTTCTTTACACACAGACACACACTCTCTCTCTCTCTCTCTCTCTCTCTTCCCAAACAGGTCCATATAGGGCTCAAAGTGCCTGAGCTACAGGCCACCATATGTGAGTCAGCTCACACAGGATGGCCACTGCAGACATATCAGGCTAACTCATCCTGTCCTCATGGATTTGCTACTCACACACCCCAGCAAAATAGAAAAAGCCAACTTGTGTCTTGTCATGTCGTGATTTAGGAATGGGACTCCCCAATTTAGTGCCGCTCCCTTCCCCCCCCTTATCCCCAGACTCCCCCACACCAGATGTCATTTACTCTTGCTCCTCTCTCACTGCCCTTCCCCTTTCCCTTCCTGCTTTGGGGATGGAATTGAGAATTGGAGGCACAAAAAGGTATTACAGGTTGAGATAAGAACAACTAATTTACTGGAAACCGCAATGAGATAAGAAAATGTTTCAATTGCACATGAAACCCACCACAAAAACAAATTGGTTCCTCCCCACCACCCCATGCTTTCTCCTGACCAGAAAAGGAATGCCTTTCTTCCAGGAAGCCAGAGAAAGAGTCCCTTTCCCCCACCACTGGCAATGCCACAGGATGGTATAGAATAATATTACGGTCTTGGCTACGACCACGTGTCACACTGCACTGCAGCCTAGGACAAATTGTAAAAGGAAATTAGGATTCCTGGGCTCAAGTGATCCAGTGGGCTCAGCCTCCCTGTCAGCTGGAACTAGAGGTGGGCACCACCACACCCAGCTACAGTAAAAAAAATTAAGTCTGTCCTGGCCAGAACTAGGACACCAACAAAACAAGCTCCCTCAGTGGCAGGAAGCCCTTAAGCTAGAATAACAAGAGCAGGGCACACAGACAGGAGAAGAGAAAGCACCTTGAGGTACTGGGACAAAAAAGAGCCATGATAAAGCTTTCCATAAATTGTAAAATCAAAGTGTAATAATCCATTGGTATCACTGATTGATTGGAGTTAAGACAAAATTTAAATTACAGCATGGAGTTTTCATTAGGTGTCCACATTTCTGTTCCACTAGGAAGGGTGAATCTGCATTATTAATCCTGAAATTATAGCTCAAATATTATTCTTGTCACTCTCTTAACACTGTGCTTGTCACTCTCTTCAGACCTGAAGCACTAATTTTCCACATCAAAAATTTAATAGATGATGCATTACTGGAAAAGATGAAAGAGTAACTTGCATTAAAGAAAACAATATTTTAATAAGCTTTTAATGTTAATTAGTCAAGAGTACTTTTAAGCTGTCATGTAAGATCTGTATCTGCTTACTCTCTGAGTAATTGGGGTTTGTTGTTCATTGTTGTTGTTAAAGAAACAGAAAAAAATACCTTTAATTCTGTTACTGCAAGTAGCAAGCTTTAGCATACACACATGGGACACTCCCAACTTTAAACCCCCAAATTTCCTTCATCAGTATAGCTTCAATCTAATAAACCAATTGTATTCAGAATAATAACATAGTTTGGAATTACTGTGGGTAATAATCACAAATTGTTCTGGTTATTTGGGGCCTTCTGACTATTGTAATAATCCAAAAAGCTTGGTGGTTTTCCATGTTGACTGGGAAACTTTGATAAAGGTGGAAAGAATAGGTCAAAAAGGTAAAACTGATGGGTGCTTTCCTTCATTCTCAATCCACACACATAATTTCATGACTTAGTGGCCACATGCCATACACTTAGAATCAGCACAGCCTTAGTATTGTTCAGAAAGGATCTGACCTGCAAATACAATAGATACAGCTGTCATAATGCCTCATAGCATTAGCTAGAAATGCTGAACTATAAAATGTAGAACTTCACTGTACATGTTCAAAGAAAAATCCAAAAATCAATGTAAAAAAAAAATTTAAAATTGCTTTTAGGTTATAACATTTTTCACAGCAGAATGCAAACAAAACAAAAACATACAGCCAATTACTCTTGTGAATTATCATCCGCAGAAAATAAATGGTAGCGAGTCCCCATCATAGGAAAAGTTGGCTGGATCTTTTTTAAAGGTGTCGAAAGAGAATGACAAGAGCTTGCTTTGTTTTTTACAGTTCTATCCGTATCACCCAGGTTTTGCAGCCTCCCTCCACGCCCCATCAATGAATGTTGTTTAATTTAGTCCATTTAAAAGGTAGGTTGAGCCATTTTCACATTGACTTATATAAAGCCATTTTCCTGTTTTATTAGTCACATTAGCATTCTATTGCCCTTTAAATGTCACAAGTTCAAGAGCGTAGCTGTACATATCCTGGAAATATTCCTGTTTTATGTAATAAAACAGAAAGCTACAATTTCCCGGGACAGATAAGGTGACCAAAAAAAAGGGAGAAACAAACAGGGCATAATAGCACAGAGTAAAACAACAACCGGTAAGACAAGATTGTTTTCAAGCGAAGGAAGAGCAGGAGAGTTACCGAGAGCACAGATTTAGAAAGGCTTGCTTGCATTGTCTCTATCAAAACATGTGAAACAGCTGATGAACCCGCCACTTGCTGTAACTCACAGAAAGGAAGAAAAATGGCACTGCACTCACCCCCTGACATATTCCTTAATCTTTTATGGACCTTTGAAAAGCCACATCGTACATTGCAAGTACTCTCATTTATTAGTGTTGTTTTATTTGCAAGCAGAAACCTGCAAAATTCCCTAGCTGTATGGTATCTAACCTAAAACATTTCCAGGTTTATCAAGGGCAACATGAAAACCCCAGACTGGTTGGAAGGAATTTTTGGAAATGAAATGAATTTTGAAGTCTGCAGGATCTAACCTACCATCTTCTGTCAAAGGCAGGTTAGTGCTTAGAACAGGGTGCACATGTCTTGAAAATATCACCTGAGTCACCAAGTCCAGTTACCCACAAAGGAAAGCAAAGTACAACAACTTTTTCCAGAACTGCCATAAAAACATCTTCCTTACGTGTTACCAGAGCCCACGCTACACTACCCACCACCTCCTGGCAAATACAAGGCTCATTATTGTGGCTTTTAAATGTCTACTGCAGTGTGCCACAAGAAGACCTAACTCCATTTCTGTTGCCAAGTGTCACAGGTCCCCACAATTGCAAATAACTTGCTAGATTAATTCGTTTAAGAGGAAAATGTGCCACATGGTACAAAGGAGAGCAAACTCTTCCTGTCCTCTGTCTTCCCTCCACTCCAGAAATCATTGCCAAGCTCATTAAGGAGAAAACAACATACACCCACAAGGATGCACATAACATGAGGACTTACACATCTACATAGCCGCTCAGCAGGTATATTTTTAAGCTTTGTGCATATCATGTTTTAACCCCAGCTGTCAATTAAGCACCACGCAGCCACTCACTCACTGCTCCATCCTGTTGGTGGGGGAGAGAATCAGAAGAGTGAAGTGAGAAAATTTGGGGACTGAGATAAAGACAGTTTAGTAGGTAAAGCAAAAGCTGCATGCACACAAGCAAGGCAAAACAAAGAATTCATTCACCACTTTCCATGGGCAGGCAGGTATCTATCCACTCCCATGAGAGCAGGACTCCATCACAGCAACTTGGGAAGACAAATGCTATGACTCCAACACGTACCCCTTTCATCCTTCTTTCCCAGATTTATATGCAGAGAATAATGCCATATAGTATGGGATAACCCTATGATCAGTAGGGGTCAGGCGTCCTAGCTGTGTCCCCTCACAACTCCTTGTGCACCTCTGGCCCACTCACTGGTTGGGTGGGATGACAAGAAGAAAAGGCCTTGTCTTTGTGTAAGCCCTGCCCAGCAATAACAAAAACATCCCTGTGTTATCAGCACTGTTTTCAGCAGAAATTCAAACCATATCCTCATACTAGCACTGTGAAGAAAATTATCTTACCCCAGCCAAACCCAGTACATCACATTACAACCATGCCATGGCACCTGAACAGAGTCCGCACCAATAAACACCTGGAAGCTTCAGTACCCTGTATGGTTCATTGTGCAGGGTGTCACAGAGTCCAGTGGCTCCCTGGTGGCTGGGGCTCCCCACAGGGGTCTGTTGGGGCAGGGCCTAGTCCTGTGATGCAGCCCCTCACCCAGCAAAGATAGGTTTCCTGGTATGCTTGGTCTTGCCAAGAGCCCTGAGAGCCAAAACCTCAAAGGCAGCACTGGTGCAGCCTCTGTGTTGCCCAAACACGGCTGTACACATGGACCTTCTGCTGTGGAAACTTCACCTGGCCGCTCTCCAAGAGGTGGGACACAAAGGGGATAAAGGAACGAGGAGAACTGCCACATTACAGGTGCTCGGACATCCTACACCTGTGGATGTAGCTGCCTGCTCCAGCACAACATATGTAGTATCTGCTGTCAGGTTCAGAGGAAAACAAGCAAGTCACTGACAGTCTGAAGATCCAGTTGTGGCTCTGGCAGCACAGGAAAGCCAGCAAAGTAAAGGACAGTACCTCCTGCTCCCAGCAATAACAGTATCTACTCAAATGAAATACGAGTTTGTAGTACTTGCTCAGTATTCCTATCCGGTCTTCCAGCTGGCAGGTGGTCACTACACTCCTGAAGGCCTCAGAAGGGCCCCAGAAAGCAGCATCAGTTGTGTGGCACTGCCCAGATGCTGAGACACTGCCAGGATCTTATGCCCAGCAAAGCTCTACGTATGGCAACAGGCAAAGGAGGAACTCATCTGCCGTCGCTGCTGAAGGCCTTCGACACCAGCTGCCCATGTAGAAGGGACCTTGGTGCACAATACACAAGACGAGTGATGGTTAAACAGAAAGCTGTTGATAAGAAAGTAAAGGCTGCAGACAGCTGCATAAGAATGCTGAGGCACAGAGATCTTTGCCTGACAAAGCCAACTTAGCAGTCCCCAGGAGGATGAGTAACAAAGTCACTCAGGAGAAGGGTTTTGTCTAACCCAGCAGGTGCTCAAACCACCATGTCTAAATTTGGCCCTGGGAACTGTCTTGGTTTGAGACAAATTAGGAGGAAACATCCTGAGATGAACATGTCCTCTAATGGAAGGCAGGTTTCGGCAGCCCCTCCCCCACAGGTTCGAAAGGAATTTCTTGGAGGAAAGTGAAAAAAAACCTGTTTATTTAACAAGCAGGGTGCACACAGGTACAAGGGAAAAAATTAATAATGTTAGATAATAAACCTTGTTGTGGAGAAACATGGTGGATTTTTTAGAGTCCCGCTTGGCTTTTCCCAAGGTCCTCTGGAGCCGGGGTGCGGCAGCCCAGGGCCTCCCCTCCAGGCCATGACGTGGGGCTCCTGGCGATGTTCTGGTGTTTCAGACAGGAGCAAAGCTGAACAGTTCCAGAAGAAGAAGAAGAAGAAGAAGAAGAAGAAGAAGCCACAGTCCCGGTAAAAATTTCTTGCCTCTGCTAACAGGCGAGCTAAAAGCCGGAAGCCGCTCCCTCTACTCTGCAGAGGTGAGAATGCGGGGGAGTGTGTGAACACTCCCTTGAACACAAGCTGCGCTGAAGAATTCTCCTGGCTTCTCTCCCTCTCTCCTGGACCCAGTTTAAAGCTATGGGACCCATTTCTGGGCAATCAGCAGACGATAGGGGAATACAGTATTATCATAAAATCACCCCAAGACAGAACAGCTTCAACATTGTATTTAAGAGTCAAGTGAGCAAACAATCTGGAATCTATTGAATATCATCTTGTCATAATAAATGATGGAGTAGTTCAAGGATGAGAAACACAACTGCCATTCATGTCTTCTGTTTTAGACTATCCTGATCCATTCTTGGTTTATATATAGCACAGAGTACCCTAATGACTCCAGCACAATTCTGAACAAAGACTTGAGCCCAGCTCTTTTACATATGCTTTCTCCCTATGAACGTTTCAACTCCAACACAGCAGAAAATATGATGCAAATGTCTTCTAAGAAATTATAAATATTTTCATGCATGGTGCCTATTGAAAAGTTCACTCCCTTTCCTTGAAGCTGTGATTGCTCCTCCCTTGATGTCTGTGAGGTCTGCAACTAGAGTATCAAAAATGTGCTCCAAGGAACTGTTAAATCCACTCCTCAGATGCAGTACAGCAGCTCTGGTTAAAGGTGACCGTGCTTTAAGATCAGACAGCCCTCACAATTCATCCTCTGTGATAGACACAGATTGATTTCTTTGACAGAGAAACTCCTTGCTTTGAGCTAACACGCAAATCCCACACCTTTCATAGAATCACAGAATTGTTTAGGCTGGAAAAGACCTCTAAAAAATTATGGAGTCCAACTGTAAACCCAACACTGCCAAGTTCACTACTAACTCGTGTCCCTAAGTGCCACACCTACACACTTTTAAATCCCTCCAGAGATGGTGACTCCAACACCTCCCTGGGTAGCCTGTTACAATGCCAGACAACCCTTTTGGTGAGGAAACTGGGCCTGATCCCCTGGTTGCTCTGCACATGCTCCATGATGGCACTCAAGATATCTGCTCCATGACCTTCCTTGGCACCAAGGTCAGGCTGACAGGCCTATAGTTCCCCAGATCCTCCTCCTGGCCCTCCTTGTAGATGGACATCCCATTTGCTAACTTCCAGTGAACTGGGACCTCCCTGGTTAGTAAGGACTGCTGCTAAATGACTGAAAATGGCTCATTACATCCTAGAGTGTCTTCCTGCAAGTTGTGCTGACATTTCTCCTTCTCTTCTCTCCCTTTTGTTTCAAAATCCAGGGAGATTAATTTAGGCAAAAGAACATTCCAGTATTTTTCCAAGCTATAGGAATCGTGCATCGTTTATGCTGTGTAACACTCTATGCAATGTCCACCATCAAGTTCCAGAAATATATTGTTCAACTTACCCACTTATGCATTCTCATGAGAACAGGATTAAGCATTTCTGACAAAAACTTTTATCTCCCTCATTTACAGTAAACACAATTCTTCTTTTTCGAGATAAAAAAGCTATTTTAAGTTCTTCAATGCTGAAGTGCTCCAGGAAAGCCAACAATAAAGGATATACTTGATTCTTCAGTATTTTCAAAAAGTTGTGTTTGAATAACACTAAGATTACTCATTGCTTCAGTTCAGTCTTGTTTTCTTGAATTTTTGCTTTTGTTGTTCTGTCCTTCCAAAGAAAAAGGTTCAAACTGTGGTAGTCTGATATCGGTATTCCACTGCAGTAACACAGAAATGGTCCTACCAACTCAGGGTAGACACTCATCTGGTCCATGTGGCTCAGAAAGAAGGTAAAATCAGAGAAAGCATGGCTACGTGTTCCCTAAAGCACGTCCCCAGATCCCAGCAATTAGGAAAGAGGGAAGAAAGAAGTAGTACCCTTTATGGAGATTATGGAAACTTTTCAGCTCTCAAGTTGTGTGAAAACATCATACCCAAGTATAAACAGTGTGGTTACTATGTCTGCCTGTCTTCTTTAATAAATTTTGATCTACATTTTCTGTTCTACTTAATGTAGACTTTCACCACTCCCTATCCTTTTCCTACAAGGAAATTAAGGTCAGTTTTAATCCTCTTTGTTCTGAGCTGTTCCCAAGAAATAGAGGACTTTTGCAGAGACCTCTAGGTTTCTATGCCAATACCAACCCTCCTTCAGAATCAGTCTCCTAACCTGCTTCTTCTTATGGGCCAGATCAAACCTTGGAATCATTTCAGAGTTCGGGTCTGTCCCTGAATGCATCTCTTTCTCCCCCATTCTTCTCCATCCCTCCACCCAGCACTAGCTCCATATGCAAAGAGATGCTTGGAAAGCAGACTAAATTAGGGAAAAGCTTTCTCTGGTCCTTACCTCTCTTACTTGGCAAGCAAAGAAAGAAAGAAAGGCTGGTGCTCTAAACATAGTCCCTGACTACCTATCAGATGCGAAGAGTACCAAAGAGCCTGGTAAAAACATAGTAATTCAACCTGAACCCAAGGAGTGGGTTAGTTATGCAGTTGAGTCATCACCAAAATAAAAACTCATCTTCAAAACCTTCATTATTTCTCACTCAGAAAAGTTAAAAAGCAAGTCAGGAAACCCATTTTCTTCTTTCTACTTGATATTTTCTATTCAGAAGTGTAATGAAAAAAACCACTCTCTGTTACTGGAAACATTAGAAGATCTCAGCTTCTCTGTTTCCACACCACCACTGCCAGATTCTGCAGCGGTGACATCTGCCTTACCCTCTGAAGAACAAGAGCATAATCCCTGAATTTCATGTGCTCTTTGACTTTTGTGGCTCCCAGGAAATTCGAAGGGGTTTAGATGCCTACGGCCCGTGACAGAGCACAAGGCTGGGATACCGCATTAGAAGCAGCAAGCCATCACCCTTTCACAGCACAGCTGGAGCAGGCTGCTGTGAGGAGAAGGCAGAAATTTCATTGCCTATTCTTTACCCTGCAAGAACCACATTCAATCTTCCAAAAAGGAAGACAGAAGAGCCTACATGTGACCCTAACATTTTCCAGCTGGCCATGACGCTGAATAGAAATGTCAAAGTAAAATCTGCTTTTCCTGTCGCTGAGCAATAAAGACACTTTTGCATCACAACCTGGAGCTGAAGACATGATTTTCCTGGAACAGGATATTTTGCTGATCCGAATCTCTCCTCTGGAATCAGCAACATTTCTGCTAACAACAGACAGACCCAGACTGAGTCTTGTGTCACCATCGGGGTAGAATGGGAGATGAGAAAAAAAGCAGGGGAAAAATTCTCAGCTATTAAAAACCAAGCTCTAATCTGATTCTTCTGTGTTTATGAAAAGAGCAAGTGAAAGCTGATGCACCCACTAAGGCGGCAAGCACTGTCATCACTGACCTTAGTGGGTGATTTGTGCATGCCTGTTGCAACACAGCCCTCTATACTGTTCACTGGCAGGAGAAAGACTGTACATCATCATCTGGCAGCTTTAGTGGAACTTTAAAGGCTATAGGGGAGAACTTTATGGGGGAGGAGGGGGAATTTTCCCCCCTCCCCTGCCTTGCTCAGAAACTAGGAGGTGCAGCCTCAGGAGCCGGCTCTAACTGGTAATGGAATATCGAGATATAACTGGGTCCTGTGTACACTCCTGTCCTTGAATGGATGCAATGTCGGCTGTGATCGTGGGCTTATTATGCCAAACATATCAAGATGGCCTGCAAAACAGGGGTTTTTGCTTTACTGACACAACACGGGCAGACTGCTTGTTCTTCAATAACAGCGGCCTGCAACTCGGAATCTGCAGTCCTCAGGCAGAGTCAGAACCGTGTCTCCTCATTGGCACATTGCAAAGCAACTAGGAAGACAGATAACTAAGGCCTACCTGCCTCCTCTTACCCCCTGCAGAGAAAGTCCCAAGCAAGACTCCTACAACACTGAGTGAGCACCACACAAGCAGAGCTGCTGCGGTGAGTTTACAATCAGTGATTGTTCCCTGACATGAGGAGTTTGGGGGAAGGGTCTATCATCCAAATCATAAGTTACACAAATCCTTCCAGCAACAGCCAGAACCTTGATTGTTTGCCATGGCTGAAGGCATAAAAAGAACAAAGCTTACATCCACTGTGCCCTGAGCATGGAGTAATGAAGAAACACGTCAATAGGATCATATATGCTTGCTGTTGCTGCAGTTCCAAGCTCTCCATAATATTGCCATACATTTGCCTCTTTGCAGAGACCACTTGGTAGGTTTCTCAAAGCTCAGTGTTTAATGTCAGAAGCCTTGGGCGTATGTGGGAATTTCTTTAAAGCCTTTTATGAAAGAATATAAAAGGTGGAAAAAAAGCAAGTTTACCTTTGAAAACTGTTTTCTGACTTTGTAGGAAAATATTTTCTTGTGGGCTTTACTAAACACAATATTGAGTAAGAGTGATGCCAAGTGTATCTGTGAAACAGAGTATGACAGAGCAGGCACAAAATAATGTTGTATAGAAATATTTTTACATAGAAATTGTTAATTTTCATCACTGGCATACAAAAGGTAAAAGTAATAAAGAAGGGTAGAGGAGAAGTTGACACAAAATATTTTTTTGAGTATTTGGTATGTCTAATTAAAAAGATTTCAACATCAGAGAGATGTATAAAATTAACAGCAAGAGAAAATTGTCTCCATTTTCCTAATGACACCAGACTACTGGAAATGTAGAGGTCGGTCATAACTGACAGACACTTATTTCTTTTAATATGGTAAAAGAAATCCCGCACATTTTTAAAATCTACATTTCATAAAGTCAGAACAAATCAAAATGAGCTCTTGCTTATGATGTCTTCCATCAGCTTTTCCGGACCCAATACTTCTTTATGCTCCCTTTTTTCATATATATGCTTCCTTTTTTTCCCATAAGAAATCAAAATTGATAGACTAAAATAGCCCATCTATTTGATTTCTTTAAAAGTTACTGAAGTTTCAAGGAGTCAAGCTAAGGATATAAACACATCTCAAACTCACAACCAGTCTATTTTTTTCAATATTAAACCCGTATATTTAAAGTCCTTCACATGACTAAGCTGTGAATACAAAATCTTGTCATGCATGGCCCTACACGTCAAGGAGCAGAAGGAGATTGAGTGACAGTTTCTGTACAAGAGTTCCAGAAGTCTCACTGTACAACACAGTTGTTACTCTTAAAATTCTTAAAAATGCATTGCAGTGAAAACAGAAGCTACTGCTCCTTGTTATACCTTATTACTCATTCAACTCATATAAAAATAGACTTTCACAAATCCTGGTGTGAAGTTCATTCAGAAGGATATTTTCACTTGTAGTCACACAAGCATCTTTCTCTTTCCACTCCTTCTATTTCAGGCCTTGATTTTATCAAAAAATTCAGGGGAAACAGAAATATGACCAGCCCCAGCTACAAATATACCCCAGAATTCAAATGTCAATAGATCCCTCTCCAGAACCCAGTTAACAAGAAGCACATTTAAATTCACTAAATTCAGTGGAAGGTTACTTTTAGGTGAGACCAGCCCCTCCAAGTACTAGGGCAGAGTTGTAAGCTAGCTGAAAGACAGTTACCAAACGGTTTCTTCTCATATGACATCAAATTGGATTATACTACTAAACCTGCATTTAAAACTGTTACACCTCATGTAAAAGTTGTAGTAATTTACTGTTTCACAGAAAAAAAAAGTTAAATGCTCATAAAACAGCTCTGCAAGGTAGGTTCAGGGCAATGAGGTTTTGCATAAAGGATGACATCTAGGCCTAAATAACATCTAGCAAATAAAAGAAGTGCAGGTCGTCCAGACACGGGGAAGACCAGCACACACAGCTATAGCACTGCTATAAATAAAACAATCAAAACAGAGCCTTCAAAGGCAGTCCTCTCCACAAACAATTGTCTTACTGGGAATGATGAGATTAAAAATGCAAACAAAAAATGCTGCTCCCGTGACACAAACTCATATAATCTGAATAATACAGTTGTCCAAGAGCTTATCTAAATCAGAGCCAAATCACAAGCTGAGGAGACACCCAGAAAAAATAGAAGATTGTATTTTGAACAACAAGCATGCTATTTGCCACCAGTGTGACCAGCTTTTAATTTGTATTGATTACAGCATTGTTTGTGATGGATGCATGATGGAGAACATTTTATTCCGTAAGTTACAAACCCGACATGAAATATTTTATCCCGATTTCTCCAAGATAAAAGTGAAGACTTTCTGCTAGGTCAGTCTTTCACACTGGAAATTCCGCTACCAGGAGCTTTTGGAAAAACAAAAAGAACAAGGAACAAAACAAAATCAGACACACAATGACAGCAACTACCAAAATCCCCTAAAATCTTACCAGTGCTACAGTTTCACAAAGTACAGTTGCTGAAGAGGCTTTTTTTAGGTTGAGCCTTAACTTAAATCTGACCTCAAATTTTGATTACCTGAAGGTAAGCTTAATATCATATCACACTAAAAAGCACTCAAGTTCTATATTAAATCCTCTTATTTTAATTTGATTGTTATTCTGCAGAAATTCCTTAAATAGAAAAAAAAGAAAAGGCAAAAATCTGTGCATGAAAGGTGTTAAAAAGTAAATGTTCCAAGAACAGATTAAAAGTCTGTTTTAAAAACGAGCAAATAACAACATTTTAACTTAAGTAGCTTCACTCAAGTAGCCCTACACTTAGGGAATATTTCAACTTTTCAGGAAAGATGCCTCATATTGTGCAATTTTGCCCATTGTTCAAAAAAGATGATACCACACAAAGATGGTGCCTGAGGGAATAATTTGCAAAGATGTCAGGCACTAGTGATTTGGATCACCAGCTGGAAAGCTGACCCTCATTAGTGTCCCTCTCTTCACTACTCCAAATTCTGATAAACTGGTCTGCATGTTTCAGAAATTGTATGAAGCCTTTGGGTCCTCAGAGATAATGTTTTATCCACCCGCAGCTGATTTAAGACCCATTTACAGACAGATATTTTAATACAGCTACCGCCACCAGAGGAGAAAGCACAACTTTTTGAGATAGCTAATGAGATTAAGGAGTGGCAAAGCTGAAAAAGGTTACTTTTCCTGACCTTTCCTGTGAGTCTAAGTGTCTTAATGGATTCGCAAACCATGACAGATTGAATATAAACACTTAATCCCAGATTCCTTTACAATCACAAGGGGAAACATTTTCCCAGACTTGCTGAAGAATTTACTAATGGTACAAAGAGCAGGGAGAAAGAAAGAAAAGGAATAAGAAAAAAAAATAGGATAGGAAAAGAAAATCGTGATAGATTGGTAACTCAAATAAATAAGGGATAAGAAGAGATCTGGCTGGTTAAACCATAGGCAGCTATAAAAGCTGCGAGAAAGGGGGACTGATGGAGGGGCAAAAGAATTGTACAAAAATGAAGAGGGATGGTACTTTAAAAAGAAAACCAAGTTGGAAATATAGAATAGTGAATTTCCATGTGGACATACTAGGTGCAAATCTGGCTTCCCTGAGATCAAAGGATAACTGAGCTGGTAATTTGGCACGTAATGCTGAACTAAGGTTTGGGATTACGTACAAAATGACATTAATTTTAACAATCTTACACCTGAAACTGAGCTACAACTATCGGTCCTTCTCTGTAATGGGCACCTAAGAAATACATAGCTCTTTCTGTCCAGAAATAGCTCTCACACAGTTAGCCTTGTAGTCCCACCGTCCCCATCAAACTATTTGACCACCAGAAACCACTCAGTCCAAAGATTGCCCATGTGGCAGTCTGAATAAGGACTGCTGGTACTTTTTTATAGCAAAAGGTACTGTTCAAGATGAAAGGTTTGGGATATCCTTTGAAAAGGGAAAAAAAAAATAATTATTTAGAAAATTAGAATTCTGGCATAGAGTCTGAGTTAATACTATGGCCTTCAATAATGTATATTACTGTAAAGAAAAGGAAATAAAAAAGTAAGGGTGTATATTGAATTGGTGGTTTCACTGTTTGATTTCACTAATTACATTGCCCCATTCTTAGTATGTTTTGTGCACGGTTATAATTGTCAAGTGAAATTAATTCACGGATTTCTTTCACCTCTAGGGTTTACTCCACATCCTGGCTGACGCAATTATTTTCGTAGTGTGCTGCTTTACTTGCATGGCTATTGTTACGTGGGTCCCTTGCAAGCCACAGACAGCATCTATCCCTATATTATTTTTAAAAAATGTATAACAAAAAGCCTAAACGTCCTAGAATGGCTGACAAAAGGTAGAATTGTTGACAAAATGTCCACATTCAGCTTAATGCTCATAAGGTTTCTTGCAGTAGTAAAATATTTCCGAGGCCTGGCAGGGGTGATTTTTAATACAGAGCCAGTTGTTAGCAAGAGTTCAATAAAACAGTCGAGATTTCCATTTCCAAGGCAGGATTATAAAATATGCCAACGCTGAATAAGTAGAGATAGAGGGCAGATCAAGGGCTAAATTTCTCAGACAGTACCATACCATACAGTTTGGAGGAGGTGTCAGCTCACATTGGCTGAAAATACAGTCTAGATTTCAAAGACAAAAATTCTCTTAACTTGGCAAATTTGCAGGCCCTGCTCAGCAATGTCAACTGAAAGCCATCAGCTGGCAATATGAAAGACGACATTCAGCGTTATATTTGTCAAAAACATGTCTTTGGCTAAATCCTTGAGAAATTTTGTTACTAGTAGTAATTCCATAAAACTCTGTAGCTCTGTGTTATGTATCAGGAAGACTGATCTTCCTGAGTATTCCTAAGGACTTTACAAGCATATGGCTATAGAAAGTAATGCTGAATTAGGAGCTTCCTGACCTACAAAGACCTCTACTTCCCTGTTGACCTAAAACAGCAATAACAAAACCGAAAAAACTTTCTATCAGTCAACAGATCTCCTGAACTTTCCCTTGCCATTACCAATACCAGACAGCATAGCACTAAATGATTTATCTGCACCTGGTAAGACAACAATCACACCTGACGCTCTGACTGAAAAACAGATTGTTCATTATGGCAGCTGTATGAAAAGAGAATTATTGTTCCAGGGTGTCCCAGGGTGAATGTCCCCCAGCAATGACGGCTTGCCGTTTCCCAGCAGTGATTATCAGTGCATACAGGCTACTGACTGCAAAGAGTAAGTTCAAAATCAAAGACCTCTCCCAGGAACCAAATGGCAACGAGATTTCTAATTTTTTCACTCTTCTGTCCAAAGCAATTCATTTTATCTGCAGACAAGGATGAAGCTCCTAACTCATGAAGATTACTTAAAACATCTCACATATGAAGTTAAGCTTGGTTTGAAAATCACATGCAATAGTTTTAGCAGCAACTGTATCTACCCTTGTTGAATCAAAGGTTATCCGATCAAACACAGATGCAGCAACATTTTGGTAAAGTTATGGATCCAGAGCATTAGATGCATGCTTTAATAAGAAAAAAAAAATGTAAAGACCAACCCAGGGTTGTCTCTTTTTATGTTTGTCTCTTTTTATTCCTGTAGTCAGTCCAGCTAGGATGGAGTTAACTTTCCCCATAGCAGCCCATATAGTGTGTCCTCACTTGCAACTAGAACAGTGTGGATAACACACAAATGCTTTGGCTACTGCTGCACAGCTCTTACACAGCATTCAAGGCTGTCTCTCCAACCCCATACATGCCTGTAAAGGCTTCTCCCAATCCAACAGGTTGGGAGAGGACACAGCTGGGATCTCTGACCCCAAGATTAACCCACCATGGTCTTTTCTGGCATCCAATGTATGTGCCCAATTCCGAAGAGATAAATGTTAAAAAAGGTCATGGTTTCATGCAATCTGGAAACAAAACATATGTAGATTGATATGCTGGTTTGGGATAGAGAGGAGTTAATTTTCTTCAAAGTAGCTGGTAAGGAGCACTGTCCTTCTCTTTCCTAACAGCAGGAACAGCATCTCTGATCTACACAGGCAAAACCCAAGCCATTTTGTGATTGTATGAACTCAGGAACAAATTACTTTGTCAGGAAGAAACTGTAAGCTATATAGAATTTAAATACAGTTGTAACCTGAAAAGTGACTTTAAGGTAACATTATGGAGCTCTGTGTATAACGTACCTTGTTTATTGCATACCCTGTTTCCTCAGCTCTTTACTCTGTCAGACCTGAAATGCGCTTTGGGATCCCTACCAGATTCCCACTCATTCAGTAAGAAATGCTCTGCCCACTATGGCTTCCTCTGGGGATTGTATTCCTACCTTGACACTTGGTGTGGATGCAGGTGATTCTCTTGGGGTTGAGTTGGCTTTACTTAATTAGTGGTTAAATCAATAAAGTTTTTGTATGAACTGTGGCTCCAGAAAATTTCCCCATAATTTACATTTGTATATTTAAGAGTGGATTTTTTTTTTGTTTTAAATTAAGTAGATACTTTAACGTGCTTCTCAGTTTCAATAACACAGTGCTAACACCTTGCTTTCAAGACACACACATTTCTGCTTGCAACAGAACTTGACCCTAAAAACTATTATATGGTGGTGTTTGAGAATTAGAGCACTAGAATTTGTTATTTAAGTAGCTCTGATTAATTCTGCCTCCTGTGTTGGACAGTTGCTCTTTTACCTCACAAAAGTGAAAACTCACTTAAGAACATTAAGCTCAGTATAACTTCAAGCATAAATCATTAGAAGGAGTTGACCTAGATGCTCCTCCATAATATGGTTGTTTTTCCACAACGGTGTCTGCACATTTAAACCCTGGCTGTAGTGTTGTTGAATATAAGGGATATAATTAACAAAGGCAGAAATATAGAAGGAAATTAAGACAAATGAAGAGATAAAAGGTTAATGTTCTTCATGGAAGAAACGCTTTCTGCTTCGCACTGAAAACTCAAAGAAAGAAGAACCAACAACAGCAATATATTTCTCAAAACATCATGAAGTAAAGAGCATTGAAAATTAATCTGATTTTAACAATTTTCTGCTCAAGAACATTAAAACCTTTTTCTTTCATGTGTTCATTGCCCTCCTCAGGCTTATCCTGACTGCCTTTACTAACTGATTAAAAAGAACTGTAGTAGCATTTTCACAAACATATGACTTATTATTTACACTTATTCCTCTTCAGACTTACATGACTTTCATTAGCTTTTATGAACAGGCAAAGCCTGCAAAGCATCAGCACCTTTAAAAACAGACGAATTGTTAATTGCACAAAGCAATTCAAAATAGCATTTTATAATAGAAGAAGAAAGGGAGTCTCTTGTCCCATCGAAGGCTAATATTGGAGCATTACCTCTTTCACTTGCTCAGTTGAAACATCCAATCCAAATATTTTCCTTTATTCAATAAGTTATTGGATGGTATCAGAAAAGAATCTTCAATTAGAGTCTTTTGGACTTGAGATGTTATAACACTGATAAAAGCAAGTAGTTTAAACACCATAAGCTATTCTTAAAATAGGAAAAAGAAAATTCTAGATAAAAAAAACATTCAACAAGCAGTTATCAAATGTGGAAGTGGGGTTTTGAGCAAATGATGTCTGTAAGACATTTGACTGTTCAGCGCTATTTTTTCAAGCCTTAATATAACAGACCTAGAAGAATGAAACATGATTTCAACTGAATACCCTCCTTCCTCCTCACTGCAACAGTTGTGTTCATATCGTTTCCTCTTGCCACCTCTACTGTTGCCCATGCAGTTTTAATCAGACGCGGTACTGTGTATTTCCATGTGGAACATCTGATTTTTAGGACTAGGATTTTTAAGCCAAGCAGCTCAATGGAATTTAAAACAATGTTTCTAGCTCACGTTCACTGTTTATGCCATTCAATCTGTAATGAAACATCGACAGGAATTCACTCAGTTATAGAACAATAAAAAAGCCTTGTAAACAAGTCAAAGACCTTTTTAGAGAGGTGAACTACAAATGAACTTAAAACTAACTAATTTTTTTAGCAGCAGAGCATACAATGGGATACTGAAGGTTCAAGATTCATCACGGTATAGAAAAGGTCATTAATTGCTATTTTTATTTCACATTTTCACAATGTACATACCTGCTCTGTAAAGGTGGATTGATTTTGGTAACAACCAGTATCTGTGGTCACAACATGCTAATAGCCTTCTAAATCTTGCTTAGTAACACCAAGGAACTGCAGGTTCTCAATATGGAGCAGAACGTCTTCCAGACCTCTGTGTATGCACTGTAGCAGTTCTCCTAGTACTAGAGACAAGGAGAAAATATAGACACCTAGAGGCAAGGTATTGAAAATCCTGGTTTTGGGACAATGTGGGATTTTCAGAGCAAAGGCAGGAACTTGCAATCAATAGCTGCTTTTTGCTAATATGTCAGTTTAGAAGACCAAGCCAAGTAAACGAATGGATAAGATTGTTCCCTTTGAGCAAACCAGTAGGAATTTGGGATGTCTGAACTCGTGATCACTTTCTAAAGTTTAGGTACTGAATTCAGGTCTGGATGAATCCTTTTCTTCAGTTAAGCATCTAGAAGTCTCCAGAACAAATCTACCCAAAACAGCAGTATCTTTCTAAGCCAGAGGTGCTGGAAGAGAAAGAGAGGACACTGCCATGGCCCACTATTTATATAACAGCTTTTCCCAGATGTTTTGGATCAAAAGACCACAGTCAATCTTCAAAATTTATCTAAGATAAAGACAAGTTAAGTGGTGAATAAGTAAAGTGAGATGCTGTTAACACTCACCCAGCTACCACTTCAAGGGTTCTTTTTCTTCAGTATTCTGGGATTTTTTTTAAATTGAAGTTACAGAAACAATATTGAGCAATAAACATCTAGACATGCATTAACAGAGACACAGACCTGTTCTACTTCTGAACAATTGGGTCCAGTTTCTTGCAGGAGAGGGAAAAGCACCCAGGATTTCTGGGCCTTAGTTTTTATGTGGGCTGTGAAGAAGCAGAACTGAGCTCTCAGTATTCAGAAATTGCCTAGTGATTTTTAAAATAATGATGAGTTGAGAATCAGCTTTAAACCATGTTACAGAATTAACTGGCAAGAAATCAAACCTTGGGCATATCTTATCTCACCAAGTGTGCCATCTGTGCAGCAGACTGATGAACACAGAGTGTGGCCCAGGCCCACATGTCAGGAGCGTGGAGAGAACCCTGACTGTGACTGAGAGGCACAGGGCTGTCCTTTCCATCTCAGCTGCAGCCACCACAGGCTTTCCCTCTAAGGCTACACCTACTTGTGCAGGGTCATGCATGGAAGGGAAAAGGTCAGAACCATGCAGGTTGAAGCAGGAGGAACAGGAGTTTTCTTCCCTGGGACACACTGCCCAAGTTCCAAGTTTGAGCCCAATTCAATTTGTTTCAATGTAGCTGAGCAGCAAGGACAGCAAGGCAATCCTCAATCTTTTGTCCCTTCCTTTGAAAAGCCTTTTGATATCCCTTGAGTGCAATGAGAGGCATGACCTTTAATCACATCCCTTTTAAATTTATTTCTACTGAATTCCAAAGCAAAATATGAAGTGAATTTGTTACAAACAATCTCCCTTTGAAAAAGGTTCAAGACAATGTTGATTACTATTCAGTTGCATGAGCCTGCTACTGATCAGAAAATGGAAAAGCCTTCACTGGAAGGGTGAAGCTACTAAGCTTTCACAGGTAGGGCTGTAAGACTTTAAGAGTAATGTAATTATGGATCATACTATATGTTGACTGGCAAGATACTATATGGATTTAGTCAGCTTTTTGGGTTCTTTCTGTGTTTGAGTTTTGTTGGAGTTTAATTGCATTCAAAAGTCTTATTTTGTTGAGAAGAGCTTTGCGAGATGGCTACTAATTAAATAATGGGAATTATCAACTATCTTCTTCATCCAATTTCAAATGTTTAACTTGATTTGGAAAAAAAGGCAAAAAGCAAGTAAAAGTGAGAGAATGTAATTAGAATAACCTGCTAGAACCAGTCTTTTCAGAGGTTGCTTGGCCCTGAGAGAACTGATTTCATGGGATACATACAAACCTTTTTAAAAATGAAGACCAAAACAATCATTTTAGAGACAACCTCAGAAGGTTCAGGTAAGCATCAAAAAAGCAAACAACAGAAATGTTCTTCATTAAAAAACTGTGAATATGCAGTAACTACACTGGGTTCAGCAGTTATTCTTCTGACACAAACGTGTCATCAACGTGAGCACATGTTGATGGCCCTTGAAATAGCCTCCCATACTTCTGTTTCATTCTACACTAACCTTGAGATCAAGGCTTCCCACAAAATGGTACTAAAGTTATTCTGAATGTTAGTTTGGGGAGGGAAAGCATTAAATCCCATGGAGATGGTATAGTGTGTGCCCCAACAGCTTATACTCTGAAACTCTGACTGGTGGAGGAACAGGGAAACAGAAATTAAGCCTAGAAGCAGCAAGACCTCCCTGAGATGGGGCCTTCTGGGGAAAAAGGGAAAGCTGTACATGATGCAAGAGCTGGTTGGCTGAAGCAAGATTACAGGGCCTGAACAGGAGTAGCAATGCAGAGAACAGCGTGGACAAGCGACCCCATGAAGCTGAGCTATTTTTCACATTAAAATGAGTTGGATCCTCAGAGAAAACTTCCTTTCTGCCCTCATTAAATGAACCAAGAGAGCAGGTCTGAGGCCAAGTACCCACCACAACACAAAGCAGTTGAGGACCTTCACGTGTCTGCTGCTCCTAGAATGAAAGAAGACATAAGGTCTCCTTGAGCCCTCAGACAAGTTCAGGCAGGCGCTAGGCTGTGAAGCCAAGAGTCAGCGGCAAAGTTTAACCCCACACCAACACTACAGCAGTACAAAAACATGAGAAAAGGCAGGCACAACGAGTGCCGAAAAAATAGAAAATGGGGTTGGGGAGGCTTGGACAGGTCTGTTTTTACTCATAAAGGTATCATTAGGGTCTCATCCTGAAAGAAAGAAATCTTGAAACAGAATATATTCAAGTGGCTCCAGTTGTGTTGCTTTGGAACATGTCCTGTGCTAACCAAAGCTTAGCCAGGCCAGACTCTTGAATTTTATATCTCATCACACTGCGTCATTTCTACTTCTAGCTGTGGCCAGAATGAGGATGTGCAGAGAACCATGACAGAGGAAAGCAAAGCAACAAGCACAATTATCCTTCAGTTGTTCCACAGTCGTAAGGTGAGTCATTTGATAGGATCGGAGGGTCCTGTCAGAGCTACTCCATCTGTACAACTTTCATTCCAGGCACTTATTCCTCAGCATAAAGGTGTAAATTCCTGAGCAGCTTCTAAAAAATTGTAAAAGAAAAAATCACTTTCTAGTGGATTAACCTAATAGCAAAAAAATGTGGACTAACCGGAAGCATACAGAAACAGGTGTATTGTGTTAATCACCATCAGCTTGGTAGCAATGAAGTACCAAAAAGAGGCAATGAGGGAACAAACAAAGAATCCATAACGTGAAGTTGTACTATGCCTGCTTTGATAAAAACTCCCTCATAGCACATAATGGACTCTTAGGAAGCAGTGAACATTGCTGTATATTTTGGAAATAGAAGGACTGACACATTTTCATAGAGCCCAAGCATCCAGTTATTGTATGAGTCCACTGCAACACTGAAGATAATGCTGGGCCAACCTGCAGCATCATTAATACCATAAATGTCTCCCAAACAAATTAACACAAAGCCATAAAATCGCTTCAGTGGAGCTTGTCTAAATGATCCCATTAACACCTTCAACTGATGCACATCTGCAACCTGTGAATCAACACAATACTTTGCGTTTTAGATGCGCTTAGTAGCATCTCCACACAACTGATTGTCATTATATATTGGGGCAAAATGCACTGTGAGGTCTCAGGAATCTATTTGTACTTTGTTTTGCAGCTTCATGATCCTCTGTGTGTCAATAACTAATAAACAGCATGAAAGCAGGAGGAGGGAAGCCACACTGACAGAGATCTGTTAACCGGTAATGAAATGGTGGTTTGCATGTCATTTACCAAAGGCATTGGCTCAACTTGATAGTCCTCCTCTATCCACTAGTTAAGCTAAATTTCACAGGAATAAGTGTCACCACATAATCCTTGAACAATCCCAACCCCACAGCAACACCAGTGAAATTTTTAATTATAGTGAACTGCTTCAGTATATATTTAGATTATAACTTGGAAATGAGTGTTGTGTCAGATAACAGTTCTGAAAAATGCAGTAGAAAAACTGGCCCATCTGTTAAAAAAAAAAAATCATACCTGATATTTGCATTTGTCTCCAAATACCAAGCAGCGCTCTTCACTCCTAAAGTTATATCTCCTAAGAACAGGTAATTTGCTCCCATTTCTGTTCCCTTCCCTTCCATTCAGCAAACTGCACTTTGAAGGAAAGCCTAAATGCATTTGCAATCCTCCACGTGTAAAGTCTTGGATAATAATTTTCTGACAACAGCTTCACAATATGGCATTCCAGTCCACTTGTAATCCCATTGTCTGCACCAGCTGGAACTTGCCATGTTAACATTTTTACCCAAGATCTTTTTCCACTCTGCTATGATAAACCATCAGTAGAAGCTCTGCCTGTGGTAGCTCTGACACCAAAAGTATACGAAAAACACTATTGCCACACTGCAAAAGGAATCACAAAGAGAAAACAAACAAACAAAAAAACAAAGATGAAAACATTAGTAGTCTGAGGTAACATGGAAAAGGAGTAATGAATAATGAAAAACACCATCCCCTCAGTTCTCCTTCTTGAAGAGAATTCTCATGCACAATAATTAGTCATTCCATTGCATGGGGCAGAAGAATGAGACTCTATGTGAGAAGAAGCAGAAGAAAACAGACAAGAAATAGCAGTGGGTATGAGAAATAAAGCAGATAAAATACCAGTGAGTTTCAAACATTGTAATTCTAAGGCAGGAAGTGGAATTACTCCAAGATATACCAGTTTATCCCCCTATATTTATTTAGCTCTGGAAACAATGTTTATCTCTGTTTTATCTGGGCATAAATGCTAGACAGGAGTTCCTAGAAGAGAGAAGAAAATGCTTTCTCATTTTGGACTTGCGTAGGGTTAAAAATGCATCTGTGCACATAACAGCACACAATTTTTTATCTACCTAGGTATGACATTTCTGATGCCAACAATGAAAGCTGATCTGAGCTGTTAAACACCTGGAGATTTCTACAGTCTTCCACCCACTTCAACAGTGATTGTATCGTTGCCATGTCTCCTTTGATGAATGATGGCGTGCTGGCCACTGCTGCGTGGAAGGCAGGATCAAAGGAACAGATCGATGCATTTCCATGGAGCTGGTTTTTTGCCAGCTCTACCCATTGTTCTGAACAGGTTCTACAAGTTGATCTGTTAAACCCAGACTAATTTCAAAAAAGTAAGATTGTTTCAAGACACACTAAAAATTTATAAATTTCCAGGAGACACTGACTACTGATCAGAAATAAATTTAATTTTCATGAAAAAAATCTTTAGATCTCAACTTCTGATTATCATGTTGCAGAAAAAATTAAGCGCAAAGCTAGTAAATGATTTAGTCATTATAAAAAGGAGAAGATAGAAAAATAATATTGGTCATTCAGATAGTATTTTAAAATAAATGCTCTGATTGCCAAGCTGTTAAAGGAAGTTGACTTCTTTCTGCTTAGCAACTTAAAAGCAGTCACTTTTCAGCAGGTGTCATTGTTGTCCAGTCTTTGGTGGGTTTTTTAAGGTTTGAATTGTACAACCTGTGAAGTTGTTATGCGAGAAATGAAAGTGCCTTTTAGCTCTGTATATTTACTTTTTGCACTGAGGGGTATTCCGTATTCGCCATTGTCAATTTGATCCTTACAAAGAATGAATGATGGCACCAGAAGTTTGCACAGCGTACTCAGAAATGAAATCTATGTTGACTGTCAATAAAAACTACTCTATGCCCAAAATGTTCTGAGGGAAACTTAACACAGCAATAGAAAAAACACAGCAAAGGAGCACTTCTACCTAGTCTCCTCCCTACAGGAGGGGTCCCGAAGGGTCCAGTAAGAAACCATGAATCCAGCAGAAAGTATTAAANTAAAAAAAAAGTAACTACATGCCATGCAGCAGAGCAATTGTCTATGAATTCAGAAACTAGTGAGTTGACAACAGAGATGTCACTTATCCTGACAGAATTGTGCACATTTGATGGCATTTTGCTAAAGTATCTGATTGTCATAAAACAATACCACTGAGCTGAATCATATGATAAATAGATGATATTTTTTAAATTACATATTAAACTTCAGATGGAAAAAAACTGGTTTTAACCCATGCTTGAAATAATTCAGACTTGATTTTCTGGACAAGAATGCCCACTGCCTGTCTATTTCTTTAGTGAATACAAAGCATCCTGAAAGTTTCCCTTAAATAGTTTAAATTACTGTAATCATAAAGCCAAAACAAAATTAAGCCAAACATTTTAAAAATCTAAACAAACCAAAATATATTCTTATTTTGCTCACCAGATTCAAAGTAGAGATGTCTTGAAATAAACCATATGACAGAGATTTCAGACCAGCTTACACCACCCTGCACATTTAAGTCAGGTAGTCACTTCATTTTTCAGGATTGGGCAATTATGAGCGAAGAAATCAAGACAGATTGTGGTAAAACTGAAGCTGATTATCCTGATGAAAGATCTGAGGAGATCCCATCCCATAAGCAACTGTTACCCTTGACTTTTTTTCAGTAGAGACACAATTCAGAAAATAAAAGACACATTATACACAGATCCTACTTGAATCAAAACATTGAAAACTCTGCTGCTGGTTTTGCTGGTAAGTCCATCATATCAATACCCTGGATTTCTAGAGATTATTTCCCTGTTGGTGGTCTTTACTTTTACCTTCAATCAAAGACCATGAAAGTAACAGTGAAAGCGTTATTCTTCCTGTAAAGATGTTTGGATACGTCGAGTGTAGTAAACTAAAGTTTATTTCCTAGCTCTAGAAAGCAGAGCAACAAAGGCTGCGAGAGTCAATAAAACCCAAGACCCAGCTCTAATTTCACTTGCTCCACTTTAAGAAAGGTGTAACTCTCTTACAATTTACTTCACTGTTAAAGTAAAAAATATTGACTGCAGAAAAAAAGTTATAGGGACTATAAGCAAAAGTGCACATTGTAAGGGAAATTAAATTGTTGAGAAATTATTTTTGATGTCATTTAAACTGAGTAAGTCAGAGCTCTGCTGAAGTCAACTAGCCAGTCACATAATCCATAGCACAGAAAACCCTAAGCAATGTGTTTGGCTAGGGATGGGATAATAAGTTTGTGTGATGCTTATGGCTAAACAAAATACAGATAAGCTTTAGGGTTTCTTTGCCAGTCAAAAGGTGGCAATGACTCCGTTTCAAAAGATGCAGACACCTTCATACACTCTTTCCCACTGATACACTTTCAAAAGACCTCATGGAGTAACTCCACTGCTCATTCCATTGCAGTAAGACAATGACAAGTTGTACAAAGCTTCCCTAAGAAGTTATCCAGCTATAAAGTTTCACTGGCTTGGGAGCAATGTTTTAGGAGACAGGCATTTCTGTTGGTATGTGAAGACTACTGCAATGCTTATTCCCTGCTAGGCTTGTGGAGTGGAGGAAAATACAGTGGGTTTCAAGGTTTTTGTATTCCAAAGCAAAACCAGCATAATTTCAGCTCAGGTAGAATCTCTGGTTTTAAAAGGCTTATTGCTTCACTGTTTCTGTGTCATGTTATTATGAAATGTCTTTCCACATATAGAATTTTCAAAGCATTCATCAAATACACAATAACTGTCAGATTTAGAATCCGAGTGAATTAGTTATTCATCAGTGCAGAAGGCTTTTCCAATCAAAACCCTTTGTCCATCTCTTCCTATAATGAGTATAATGGGCTACTTTTCCTTCCAGCACATCCCACTCTCACTTCCTCCTAACCCTTGGCAGAGCTGCTCCTAGTGCTAGCATGGAGAGCTCTGAAGATTATGACATCTGGGAAAACCTGAAAAGCAAAGAGAGGTGGAAATATTTAACAACAGCAGCTGCATCCCATTCAGCTGGCTTGTCAAAGTACATCCTGATTGGGATAAATTACATCTCAGCCTCTGAACATTGGAGAGGAAACAAGGTGTTTACAACATAACACCTAGTTGGATCAATTCCAAACTGTGACATATGTCACGCAAATTGTCATGGTGGAGTTAACTACAGGTTTCTCTCCAAAGTTGAAATCAGTGCGTTAGCATTAAAATATTGATCTTGATTTTGAATGACAGCATCATCACATTAGCACATAATCAACATAACCTTGTAGAGAAATGAAAGATTGATAGTGTTGATGGAAGACGGGGATACATCTTGAAGAAACATGTTAATACTTTAAAATGGAGTAAAGCCTACAGAAAATTACCAAATTTTCCAGATAAGATACCAGTTATATTTTCCTCAGCTTCTATAAAATGGTCATTCTTGAGGAGAATGGCATTTGGAAAACAAACAAATAAAAAGTTAAAATACAAGTCCTCGTAGTAAGAGCAGTTGAAAGCCAGATTCTGGAAAACCAGCTGCAAGCTTTCATTGCAAGTTTCTCTGTCCCCAGAGTGACAACTGAATTTTGTTAATTGTCAAATAAAGATTGAAAATAGGCTAGAAGTTAAAGCCAAAGGCTGCCATGTTGCATAAATTAACCATTTGTAGCTCAGTGCAGACTTCTTGCATCTTAGCTGTATGTTGGCCTCCGTTGATCAGAAAAAAGTAGAGCCCTCCTGAATATCCAAAACACAGCTACACCGCATGAGCAGAAGGACAAATGGGATCTGAGGCAAACAGGTCTCAGACATCTCCAGCTCTTGTTTTTACAACTGTATCAGATTGTTCATCATAACAAACTTACCAGTGGACAAGGAGAGCAATCTCTGCACAAGTTGTCTCTGCTTGCACGCATAAGCAAAAAAAGGTAAATAAATAAGTCTTATGTTACAGCATTACAAGCTTCGTATACATGCTTTTTTCATTAACTACAATAAGGGTTTGACACTACGTACTTCAGATATTTTACAGTCACACTGAATAGCTGCATCTGCTCCAAGAGAAAAATACAATTTCTACCAACAGAGAATTTAAAAGTTGGAAAAGAGAGAGAAGAATGTCATGGACTCTTCGTTTCACTAGATTTATAGCACAACAGTGCTAAGATTTTAACATTAGCCAAAGATGATGTAACAAAACAGGTCCTGACCCCGAGTTATGAGACCTTCAACAAACATGAGTCAATGCTGAAAAATCATATTCCTTCTTCCCTATGCCCTCATGAAACATTGATCTAGTAATTTTAGGGCCCAAAATCAAATTTGCCAAAGCATACATACAAAGGTGACATTAAACAAGTTATTNAAAAAAAAGGAGAGAGTTTTGTAGAGTTATTTATCACTTAGAGTTCTGATTGTAGACTTGTAGTACTAATGGATATTTGTGTCAGGGTGCACACAATTCCTCAGTTTTGAAGGGCAGCTCACGGCTGAGGATTGCTGTCTTTCAGCAGCACACAGACCAGCTGGCTGCTTTCCTCAACACCCTTCCAGAAGGTAGTTAAGATTATGCAATGCTGAGTGGTTTTGTGCTTACTCAGTGTTGGGGAGGCAGCCTCTGCTAAGCAGGGATAGTTTTGTCACCAGTCTTTTGAATCTCTAGCTCAGTTATTGCAAAGGAAAATTCCTCTGTTTGCCACATCAAATGGCAGGTTATGGCAGTTTCCATCCTTTCTCCCCCTCTACCAGTCTCCCTTAGACCAGCCTAATGTTCAACCTCCCATCCCCCTTCTGGATCCCAAGCATTGTGAAGAGCGCAAATAGACCCCCTGACCTAACCTTTTGGCTTCACCTTCATCATTGGGTTGCTTGCTTCATTCCCAGATAGGCAGCTGAATAAATGTGTTGAGCTGTCTGCGTTTAAGCAGAAAATGACACTGATTGTCACTAAATATAGTGAGTGCTGTATGTATGTTTCATTGGAACCACAAGCTCAAATTAGCCTGTCAGAATTTGACTGTACCCTGATGCTAACCTGTCAAGTGACTCAATTAGCTCAAGAGAATAAAGGAAAGGCTTGTCAAAGCCATCAAGGCTTTCCACTTGCTCAAGTCCCATCCCTTTGCTCACTGCCTTTATTAAATCTAAATACATTTCATATTTGCAGATGGGTAGATGCTGTCTCTTCACTCCCTCTTCCTCAACTCCCGCTTCACCACCACTTTCTTACTGAAAAACTCATCAAATCTATGGAGACGAAAAGGAAGTAATTCCTTACAGGTCTCTAAAACCTGGCTTTCTTATGATGAAAGGAAATATTTACCTGTAGATAAAGCCTTATCAATAGCTCAACTTTGCTTTTCTTGCAGAGCACTAGAAAGCATTAAAATAATATTGGATTTAGAGATGAAATGAAAGAGTAGAGACTTCAATCAGAAGTGCTGTCTCCTTATAATTCTTTCTTTCCCCACCAGTGCATAAAGAAGCACAGCATTTCTTGTCACAGATGTCTTAGAAACCAGCCGAAAAAATGAAATCAAGCTCAGAATTGCGATCTGTTGCCTCAAGGGCACAGCCATGCCCAATGCAAACTGCAAAGTCACTAATCCCAAAAATGTCCAAAACTGACTCAGAGGCTGGCAGCTCTGAGC